>APFE030563434.1:17765-46145 GCA_000404065.3 Pinus taeda
TTATAATTTATAAAGTTTCAAGGTCATATTTTTTAAAGTCTAATTCTTTAAAGGGTGCTAGCTCAATGGAGGAGCACCTGATTTACAAGTAGGAGGTTGGTGGTTCAATTCCATCATACCCTGATATTTATATGGAATGGAGATGATTAGTTTTTGGTGATAGAGGCTCTTTTGACCATCACTGATGAACTTATGGTGACATTTTTCGACTCTCACCAAGATATGAAATGGTATCAGTCAATGAACACCACCATATATATGCATCAAAAGTGATGGTCATGAAAGGTCCATCACAATAAATCATTGTTGTTCGTATGAAATGTTGATGGTCACTATCCATCAATATAATCATTATTCATGATGGACCTTGAATTTCACCACAACACCTATACTTTTGGTGATGTTGCCTTTGTTGGCGTTCATTTTTTTGGTGACGGAGGCTAAATTTCGTCACCATTGTTCATATGAAATGGTGACAATCACTATCCATCATTATAAATCATTATTGGTGACAAAATTTGAATGTCACCAAAACATCTATACTTTTGGCAAGCCACCTTTGGTGACGTTCAGTTTTTGGTGTCACATGCTCTTTTGATCGTCGCCAATGAGCTTATGGTTACCACTTTCGACCCTCGCCAATGAACTTTTTAGTTGTAGTGGTATATCCTCTTCTTTTGATGTTTCTTGTTCCTTTTCTTTCTTCTCTTCACAATCTATGTAGAATAATTTCTTCTGAGCACACTTATGATATTTAATGTATTTTCTATCACAACTATAAAAAAGTGCTTTATTTGTCTTCTCCTCCAATTATTGTGGCATCAACCTTGTAGGTTTTGGAAGGCAAGGATCAAAAACACATCCATATTTATAGTTGTGGGTGGTAGACTTATTTGTTGCCATAATTTTTCTTTCAACTTTTCCTGCCACCCTAAATGCCTTCTCCAATGAATCAGATTCCAAAAGGTGAACCTCATGTTGGATGTTATCCTTCAAAGTCCCTATGAAGACATCAATCCTATGCTCCTCTAGAATATCAATTACCTTGATATTCAATTTTTGGAAGTCCTCAATCTGCTCCACCATTGAACCCTTTTGTTTGATATTTATCAATTGGTAAAAGAATATGCTACACTTTGTATCCTCATAATGTGTTATCATTTCCTTCGTAAAAATTGACCAAGTGAGAAGTGGTTTATGAGAACAAAGCTATCGATACCATACAAACTGATTGGGTTCTAAATATAAATATGCAATACATACCTTTTATGTGTGTTGCACATCATGGAGATCAAAATATTACTCCATCTATAGTATCCATCTTACCGGATCCTTGCCATGAAACTTCCTCATATCTATGTTTGGAATGTGGTGGTTCTTAAACCCCACAATGCAGTCTCTAAAATAAAAATTCATATTCCTTTTGTCCTCATCATCATTTTCATGGATTACCTTTTCACCACTAGAAATCCTTTCTTTCAACAAGTTTATCAACCCTTCCAACTTGAAATTCATTGCATCAATTTATACTTTAAAAACCTCCATATTGACTTTTATTTTTTCTTCTAAATCATCCATCTTATATTCCAATTCATTTTTGGTTACTCTTTGTGAGGGGAAAATTTGTTACACTTGGTCTTGTAAATTTGATATATCATGTTGCATTTCTTCCTCTTCTTCATGTGTCACAGAAGAGCATTTTGGTTGCTCACTAGGTGTATCCATTTTTTTGTTTCATGGAATTTTGGTATCAAACAATGATATATATGCTTCACTATGCCATTTGAATTACTTCAAACTGATTTTTCAAACAAAATTTTGAAAATTTTAAAAAAATACACACTTTTCCTTGCTTTTTAGGAGCTCAATATTGAATTCTTTTTATATCTATAATTTTAGATATCCAAGATCTGGAATTTCATCTTGTGGTATCCTTCTAATTATTATTTCCAACCCAACAAGTCAAACCGATATTGGATTCTTTAAGAAATATTTATGCCCAATCTCCCACGATGACCTAATTATAGACTAGTTCAATAGAGCTAAATTGTACGGAGTGTCATGTGTATTTGTTTTGACTTTCGGCCCTAAAAATTGATACATGCAAATCTAAAATCCGTTCACTTTCAGTAACTTTTTACGAAATTCAAATCTGATGCTTGGAGAGAAATTTATGATGCTTTTTCCTAGGTCACCTGTTTGAGATGGAATTTTGAAGCTTGCAAAAACCCTAACTTCCGTAGATAATATCTCTGAAAATATAACGAACCAATATCTAAAATTCATATACGAAGTTCACAAATATTTCAACTCTATTTGGTTTCAATTTCATCTAATGAAAACTCATATAAAAAAAATGCAGTGAAAATTACATGATGACCTATTTGAAGAACTGAAACCCTAGAATCCAAAGATTTGGTACCAAATGTTATGCAACTAGCTCAAAAAAAGATAGATCAATGACTTAAAAAGTATCCTCTTCAAGGGGGAAACCTCCTTTACATTACATAAATGAAAAATTCTTGGATGATACAAATGATAAGATCTTCTTGGTATATATAGGATTCTAAGGGGTCACAATATAATCAGAGCCTACATAACAATAATAATGTAAGGGCATAATAATAGCAATAGTTGGATTCTATGGGGGCACAACAATAACAACATAGGGGATACACGGGCACAAAAATAACAATAGGGGGGTACAATAACAATAACATTAACAATAAGGGGAATACATTAGTATTATAGTGACATAACATAGCCAATAAATAATTAACCACAAGTGGATCCCAATGTAATGTTTTTTCCCTCATTCATCTTAGAATACGTGTCCCATGATCTTGGTTTTATTTTATTTACATGGACACTTAACCTAGGGTTGTTACGAACCCCTCCCCCTTAGGGGAACACCGTCTTCGATGTTTTATGATTCATATGACTAGCTAAAACTATTGAAAACATGACAAACATAGTGCTTATTGGAGCTTTATAAATGCAACTCAATGCAATATTTACAATGACAAACACACACACCACACACACACACACACACACACACACACACATATATATAAAAACTCTTTTACTTCAACCAACAAATAAATAAGGATATAATGCTCGCATCTAATCAACCATCTCCCAAGTAGCTTCATCAGGCCCAAAGTGCCTCCACTGCACTTCCACTTGCTCTATTGATCAGTTCCAGAGCATGAGCATCTTCCATTGTAGGATGCATTATGGCTTTCGATGGAACTCTCCTTTTGGTTACACCTACAATACAGATCAATCAATCACACGATGAACATCTCGTATACATATTTTAAGAAATGAAACATGGAAAACAACATGGACTTTCACAAATGGAGGCAAAGAAATTTTGTAGGCCACTAGTTTGATCCTCTCAAGGATCTCAAAAGATGTGTAATACCGAGGTGCCAACTTGGCACATGATCCAATATTCAAGGTCCTCTTTCTGGGCTTGATACATAAGTACACATGCTCCCCAACCTAAAAATCCTTGAACACCCTATGCTAATATGCATAGCTCTTATGCCTATGATGTGTTGCCCTCAAATTCTTTATGATAAGTTGCATCTCCTTCTCCATATCTGCCAACATATCTAGTCTAATCAACACCCTATTCACTGGATCACTCGAGCTGATGGGAGTATGATAAGTCCTCCCATAGAGTACCTCAAATGGAATCACCTTCAAGTATTCTTGATACCCATTATTATAAACAAACTCCAAGAGTGGAACATACTCCTCCCACTTCCTTTGTTGATGCATGAAATACATCCTCAACATATCTGCAAGAATCCTATTAACCCTCTTTGTGTTTCCTTGTGTTGGCACTATGATGTATGCATTGTACTTGATGGCAACCCACTTGTAGCATAACAAATCACTTGAATCTATAGAAGAGATATCATATGTGACAGAATGAATGACAGTAGTGTTTACAGATGTGATGAAATGGAGGGCAGCTTCAAGGAATCAGTTTAGAATGCAACTCACTCAGATGAAATATTACAGTATAGCAAGTAAACAACAAAGAATGATAGATCAGTATTCACAGAATGAAGAGAGAGGTATACGTAGGTTCACCATTGACCAAGTAGTGTATACACGCAGGTTCACTATATACAAATAACGTATACATACACACTCATTTTCACAAAAGGAAAAGCGTGTATACCTTAGAAAACTAAATTTTTGGTCCGAAGTATTTGGTCCATGGTATTTTGATCCATGGTATTGGTCCAAGGTATTTGGTCCAAGATATTGACCCTAGGTATTTGGTCCAAGGTATTGGTCCTAAGTGGTCTTGGTCCATGGTATTGAGAAAGGCCTAAAACTATAAAATGAGGAGAAGATCATTAGGCCAGTGTGTGCAAGTATCGAATATTTGATGAAGTGTGAGATCTAATACGTAGGATATTGGCTTTTGGTGTTGTGCTTGATCTGAACCAAGGATGAACCTTAGCATTTGATGAAGGATAAGATCTAATGATGTATCAAGATCTTAAGGCTCAAAGTGAATTATATTTATGTGGTTTGATCATGTATCTGAATAACTGGTGCATGTTGTAGTCTGTAAATATGATGATTTGGGTATGAATGAAGTCTAGAATAGCTGTAATGTTTAATTCATCATTTATAGATCTGTACGCAGGTACACATCAGAAAAGGAGCGTATACACATTGGTTCTACATATCAAAGAAGCATATACATCATAAATTTGATTTGCAGATCTGTACATTAGTTCGCTTTGAGGAAAGTGCATATGCATGCAAGTTCGACACATGGAAGTAGCGTATACTTTATAAAATATGTTTTAGTTTCTTTTGTTTAATGTTGTAGTATTCTGGGTTCTGGCTTGGGTTCTGGTTATTGTATTCTAGTGACAGCATTTTGAATGATTAGATTGATGGGTTGTCAAAGTGATTGATTGATTCGATTGTAGTTGGTTCAAAAGGAGATTGGTTGATGCAGATATATTTGATGATTGAATGTTGTTGTTGATGGATCCAGTCTGAAAATTTATGAAACATGGTCCCAGGTAGAAAAGAGAAGGTTGTAACCCTTTGTAGGCCGGCACCTACGTGCTAGTAAATATATCAATACAAGAGCTAGGGGGTTGTAGCTTCCTTCCAGTAGAAGCTAGAAAATGAGAGAAGGTTGTAGCCTTCTATAGGTAGAAGCCTGTGTACTGGTATAAGACTGCACGAGTACAAAAATTATAAACATAATTTTCTTATTATTAAAAGAAGACAGAGACAACAACAACAGGTGGTTTTTACCGACACTGGGTTTCCACCTTATATCTTGATGTTCTTGTGTGTTGCTTATGTGTGATTCTTTATTCTAATTTTACTGCACTATCTAATGAATTCCTAATATACTGATTAAAGTTCAATACATGATAATTTGGGTAAATCTAAAGATCTTTGCATATACGATAGTTGCATTAAGTACAGTTGCATATACACGCTAGTTCACTAAGCTGAAGTAGCATATACAAATCATTTTTTTATAATTAAATTACTGGTGTGATAACACTGATTCACCTCCCCCCCCCCCCCCCCCTTAGTATTATTTCCAACAATTGGTATCAAAGCAGGTCCTTCAGAAGAAGCTTGATCGCTTGAAGGAAGATCCATCATCATGAGTAATCAAGAAAGCGAGGGATCCATCAAACTGCCAATCTTTGATGGGAGAAAATTTGTTTATTGGGAGGTAAGAACCACAACCTATCTTCAATCACTTGGAACAAATGTCTGGGAAATCGTAGAAGGAGGATATACATTTCCATCAACAATTCCTACAGATGCGACAGGTAAAATACAATATGAAACCAATGCCAAGGTTGTCAATACATTATTGGGAAGTCTATCACAATCAGAGTTTGTCAAAGTTATGCAGCTCAAATCAACCAAAGAAATATGGGGCAAAATTGTTCTAAGCTACGAAGGAGACTCTTAGATAAAACGTGCTAAACTGCAAACTCTCATAATTCAATATGAAACTCTCAAGATGCACAATGATGAAAGTATAGCTACTTATTTCTTATGTGTAGATGAGGTTGTTAATTACATGAAGAAGATGGGTGAAGAGATAGAGGAAGTTACCTTAGTTGAAAAGGTTTTAAGATCCTTATCTGCTAAATTTGAATCAAAAGTATCTTCCATAGAAGAAAAGCAGGATCTATAGACTATTGCTATGACATAGCTTCACGGAATCTTAACTACCCTTTAGATGAGAAAAGGAGGTCCATCAGATATGAGAGAAGTTGCATTTAAAGCTTCAGCAAAAGGAAAAGAAGAACTCAATGAATCAGGACATATTTCAGAAGAAGAAGAGGAAGTAAACTTTGTCAAGAAGCTTCAACGAGGTTCCAGAAGATTCAGAGGTAAACTACCTTTCAAATGTTTTGCCTACAGTAGAGTCAGTCATTATGCTACCAAAATTCCTCATAAAGATAAAAATGATAAAGGAAATGAATCTGCAAAATGGAATAGAAAACAAAGTGCAAGCAAAAAGAGCTACTATACTCATGAAGATAGTGATGGTTTATCAAATAGTGATGAAGATGAAAATAGTCATGACTATAGACTTCTGATGTCTTATGAAGATGATGATTTATTGGATGCTTTAGATGAAGATGGCCTTTATGAAGAAACATCTAAACTCAAAATCTGTTTAGAAGAAAAGAATATGATTATAGATACCTTGACATATCAACTTGCTGAAAGAGAAAAACACAATGAAAAACTAGAATGTGAAGTTGTGGGTCTAAGAAAGGATCTTGAGAAAACAAAATCTCTCAATCTTAGATTTGCTAAAGGATCAGAAACCTTAAATGAAATTATCAAAATGCAACGCTCTCCTCTGATAAAGATAGGTCTTGGATATACTGAAGAAACATCTCAATTATAGAAGCCGTCAACCTCCACTAAAATCTATCTTGATGCAGCAAAGAGCAGTGGACAGTTTGACAATCATCAACAAAAGCATAAAGCAGATCACCAAGTAAATTAGGCTCAATTTACTTCAAGGATGAACAGAAGCCACAACCAACCTCGGGTAAATCATACTCAATTTGCTTCAAAGATGACTATCAATAGAAACTACAATCACCAAGTCAGTAGATTCGATAATCGCAAAAACTTCTTTAATGGTCAATGTTTCTCATGTCATAATTTTGGACACAAAGCTGCTCAATGTGTTGCTTACAAAACCATCATGACTAGAGAAGCATGAAATCAACAGAATGTGACAGGGATCAAGAAAATTTCCTATAATAAATTTTCTCTTCTTGAAAATGAAATAGAATGCTCAATCTATAACAAATTTGGCCATGAAGAATCTAAATGCAAGAGTAAGTTTCGGCGAATATCTCAAAAGAAGAAAACTCTTTTAAATCCAAAAATATGGAGAAATAAAGAACCACAAACAGAAAGATGTTGTATAGCCTTGTATACAGAAGGACAAGAAAACCAGTGGTACATCGACAGTGGATGCTTAAAACACATGACAGGTGAAAAAGAAAAACTACACTCATATAATTCCTTAGAAAAGGAAAAAAGTGTCTCATTTGGAAATGACACTCCTGCTGTCATAAAAGGTAAAGGCTCTATTTTCTTGAAAGAAAAATTTAAAGCTGGGAATGTTATGTATGTTGATGGCTTAAAGCGTAACTTGTTGAGTGTGAGTCAAATGTGTGATCAAGGAAAAGTAGTAGTTTATCGATCAAATGGATGTGTTGTTCGTGAGCTTGTTACAGGAGAAACCGTGATTAAAGATACAAGAACTCCAAACAAACTATACATGCTCAAGGGAGGACAAAAACAGTGCTATCTAAGAAAAAATGATGAAAACTGGCTATGTCACAAAAGATTGGGACATCTAAGCTTTTCTCAAATAAGATAAGCATGCAAAGTCTAGGTTGTTCGTGATCTTCCAGATATCAACATTCCTAAAAATACTATTTGCAAATCATGTCAATTCAATAAGCAAACCAGATCTCAATTCATCGAAAAGGAAGGGTCAGCTAGTAAGCCTCTTGAACTTGTTTATACTGACTTATGTGGACCATCAAGGAAAAAGTCACCTCGTGGAGAAGAATTCTTTATATTGTTCATTCATGATTTTTCCAGAATGTGTTGGATAGGTCTTCTAAAGCATAAATATGAAGCATTTGAAAAGTTCAAAGCCTTCAAAGCTTTGGTTGAAAATGAATCAGATCACAAAATCAAATGCCTCATATCTGATCAAGGAGGGGAATTTACCTCAGATGAATTCTTTGACTTTTGTGAACAACATGGAATAAAAAGGCAATTCTCCACCACAAGGACCCCTCGGCAAACTGGAGTGGTAGAAAGTATGAACAGAACTATTCAACAAATGGCTCGTTCTATGATAGATGAATCTCAAACTCCTGCAACCTTCTGGGGTGAAGTTGCATTCGTCGTCGTCACTTTCTCAACCAAGCAAATGTTCGGGTAAACAACACTCAAACTCCACATGAAACTTGGTATGGTGAGACTCCTACTATAAAGTACTTCAAAGTTTTTGGAAGAAAATGTTACATCAAAAGGACTAATGAAAAACTTGGTAAGTTTGAACCCAGAGCAGATGAAGGTATTTTTCTTGGCTACTCTTCCCGAAGTAAAGAATATAAATGTTATAATAAAATACTTGGGAAATTATTGAAAGTATTGATTTTGTAGTTGATGAAGCATGCAAAAATCCAAAATAGATAAAAACTGAAGATTATGACAATGAAGAAGATGAGGATCATTTTCCAACATCAAATCACACTGATTCTGATGAAGAAACGAATGAAGCACCAGAAGAAGAGATAATGATAGAAGAAAAAACTCCATCTAGGTATGTTTAGAAAAATCATCCTGAAACTCAAATTTTAGGGGAAATCGGGGTAGGTGTGAAAACAAGAAGAACTGTTGTCGAAGCCTCAAGCTATCTAGCATTACTATCTTCCACTAAACCTCAAAATGTAAATGAAGCATGTAGAGATGAATGTTGGGTCAAGGCCATGAATGAAGAACTTGAGCAAATTGAAAAGAATAATACTTGGGAATTAGTTCCTATACCTCATGATAAGAATATCATAGGAACCAAATGGATATTCAAAAACAAGCTGAATGAAAATGGAGAAGGTATTAGAAACAAGGCCAGACTTGTTTGCGAAGGATATGCTCAACAAGAAGGTATAGGTTTTGAAGAAACTTTTGCACCAGTAGCTAGACTTGAACCCATAAGAATGTTTCTTGCTCTTTCTAGTTTTCATAAATTCAAAGTATACCAAATGCATGTAAAATCTGCCTTTCTTAATGGAGACTTAGAAGAAGAAGTCGATATTGAACAACCAGAAGGATTCATTCTTGGAAATGATGCAAAACTTGTATGAAAACTCAGAAAGGCTCTCTATGGTCTAAAACAAGCTCCAAGGGCCCGGTATGACTGTCTTGACAAATATCTCCACCAATGGGGTTTTTCAAAGGGGTCAGCAGATAGAAATATATATACAAATATGGACACTGATAAATTGCTAATAATTTTTGTGTATGTTGATGATATCATTTTTGGTAGCAATGAAGAATCCATGAGTCAAACTTTTGCTTCAGTGATACAACAAGAATTTGAAATGTCCTTGCTTGGAGAGCTTACCTATTTTCTTGGTCTACAAGTTCAAAAAAATAAATAGGTATTTTTCTCTCACAAACCAAATATCTCAAACAGATCTTGAAAAAGTACAGCATGGAAGATTATAAACCAGTATGTACCCCAATGGTAACAAGATGTAGTCTTAGCTCAAACGATGAATCTGCAGCAGTGCATCAACCAACTTACAGATCCATGATTGGCGGTCTACTTTATCTAACAGGTACCCAACTTGACATCATGCATGTAGTGGGAATAGTTGGAAGATTCCAAGCAAATCCTAAGGAAACACACCTTCAGGTAGTCAAAAGGATTTTCAAATATCTTCAAGGAACACAGAACATTGGTTTATGGTATCCTATAGATACCGATCTTACACTTCATGTATATATTGATGCAGATTGGGCAGGAAGTGTTGATGACAGAAAAAGCACTAGTGGTGGTGCATTCTATATGGGTTCCAAGTTAGTGTCTTGGTTCAACAAGAAACAAAGTTCAATTACATTATCTACATCTGAAGCAAAATACGTGGTTGCTACATCTTGCTTCACACAATACTTTGAATGATGCAAACCTTGCAAGACATTCAGATCACATGTACTCCACCCATCTCCATTCTATGTGATAATACAAGTGCCATCAGTATTTCAAAGAATCTAGTCATGCACTCCAAGACCAAGCACATACCCATCAAATATCATTTCCTTCGTGAAAAAGTGCTTGAAAAAAAGGTCAAACTAGAGTATGTTCCCTCCAATGAACATGTTGTTGATATATTTACTAAACCACTACCCAGAGAGACATTTGAATATCTCAAACAAAAGCTAGGAGTAGTTGTTGCATCATCCTACTATTAAATCCTATTTTCTTCAAAGAAAGGTGGTTATGCGTGAGTTTCATAAAGCCTATTCATGTATATATGTGGGTTTCTATGGGCACAGTCACGTATATGTTGGTTTGAAGGAAAGCAGTGGGCTAGACTCAGGAAAAAGGGGTCTGCTATGGTTTTTTCAATTATCTGCTCTATTTGATGATGGTTTCACTCTGTAGATAACATGTGGGAATATATTGATTCTCATAAAGTTATTGATAACTTGATGTATATCTGATTGATGATAATGCTTTGATATCTCTCACTGACATATGCAATGATCAGATTTGACAGTGAACAGGTGGAACAGGTTCAAGGGGAGAACATGGTTGATGATAAGTTGGGAACTAATGATGGACATATACAGGTTGTTGGTCTGGATGTTGACTGACAAATGTTGCTAATGGTGCAGATCATATGATAGTTGCTAATGACTATCATGGTCTTGTTTAAGATATTTGGTCTCTGTTATATATGTCATGTACATATTTTAATGTAAAGCTCATGAAAAGACCTAATTTGTAAACCCCACAATGCATGGGATGGATTATGTAGTGTTTTTTGTTTTGACTTGTATAAACAATTGGTATATCCCCACTTATTTGGGTGGATGAGTCAAATTTGGTATATCCCCACTTGGTTGGGAGATGGATGTATGTATGAGTCATTGGTGATAGGAAGGTCATTTGTGATGTATGTATAGAGTCATGTTCTTCTTTTAGAACATCTTTTTGCAGACATTGCTTATGCTCAGGGGGAGCATGGACTCGATCATGGGATCTCAATCAACACACTTCAGCATATCAGAGAATTCAACATGTACTTATGGGGAGCATGACCCTTTGCCCTTGATGTAAAAGGGGGACAGTGACTTGGTGTGGTTGTTGTTGCCATCAAGTCCAAAGGGGGAGATTGTTGGCATTATGATGTATGTGTTGTACTTAATGGAAACCCACTTGTAGCAGAACAACTCACTTGAATCTAAAAATGAGATATTAGATGTGATGAAATGCAGGGAATCTTCAAGGAATTAGTTCAGAAGGAAACTCACTCAGATGAAAGATCACAGTATAGCAGGTAAACAACAAAGAATGATAGATTAGTCTTCATATAATGAAGAAAGAGAGGTATATGCAAGTTAACTATTGATGATGCAGGAGCATCGACATTAGCCAGCAATGTGGAGGATTGTCCACATGTTGTGGCTAATCACAGTAAAATTCATTAACTGTTTGGTCGAATTCGGGATTACTGAGAAGGATAAAACTTCTTAAACAATTTATTATTATTTATGTTTGTAATAAATAAAAGATTGTCTTATTTTAGAGATAGGGATAAGATTGGTTAGATAGGTGTAGCGAGAGTTATGGGATAGGATATTCTATTAAGATCTTTAGGGGAATAGGAAATTTCTGTTACCAATATTAGGAGGACTGATAGATAGTCGTTTTGGAAGGGGAAGTATATATATAGATCTTGTTAGAGAGGAGCGAAAGCTCAGATTGGAGAGGTGTGAGGGTTTCCGCTTGGGAACCTTGGGCAATTGTAAAAAAAGGCCATCGACCTGGAATATTTGGCCATGAATGTAAAGCCTCTGTGTAATGTATATACTCATATGAAAAAGTGTGGAATAAAAGTGTGTGTTGGAATGGTTCGTTTTGGTCCGTCATGCGCAGTCATTGTGCATTCATAATTGAATTAGTTTTCTTGCATGATGACATACAGCTTTAATTTATGGTTGCGCACATGCCTCTGGTTCTCCAAGATTATTACCTCTGTTTTATAATTGAATGATATACCTGCAAATTTATTATCACTGTTTGTCCATATACCGGCGCCAGAGACTTTGGAATTGTCTGTAAGAGATTTTACAGAGTGGCATTACAATGCGTAGCCTCTAGGTTAAGTCGAATGTTGAAGCCATGCCAAGCTGAATGGCATAAACCTGTTATTATGTGCTCAAATTATAAATCATTGTTGTGACAACTATAATTTCAATTGCGTAAGTGGCTGGAGGCGTGGTAATCCTTGGAGATGGCAATGTATACGGGTGAGCATGTGTAACAATGTTCTTTCCTTGGAGCAGTTTGCCAAGGCGAGGCTCTGTTTTGTTTTCCTGAACTTTATGAATGCAATTATGTTGTGTGTAAATTGAATGACAATTTGTATAGATCTATGTGATGGAAATGCATTGGGTTGATTGAAGCGCCGAGCATATTGTGTAAAGTAGAATGCTGGAAATATTTCACATTCGATTTTGATACAATAGGATTTGGGGTTTAAAGTCGATCTAAGATTATATTACTTTCTGTGGTGTTATGGAGTGAAACTTGAGTTTAATGAGAGTCGATTTGAATGATTTCCCAAGTCAAAGCAACACTGCCTTGGCAGTAGATGACAAAAGGGATTTGTTTTAAGAGAACTATGCAGAGTTTCGCAAATGGGCAGATGCAATTTCTCATAAATATGGCTTGTTGAAAGTGGTACATGAGAGGCATTGCAAAGCGTCTTGGATCCGCTCTCAAGGTATTAAATGATCTTATTCAAGATAATTCTAGGCCCCCAGAGAAAAAGCTTTATGACTTACGGCTATCCTTGATTGAGGAGATTGGTTGGACTCATCTAGTATCATACGAGAAAGTAGGGATTATGGTTAGCTTTCCGTCAGATTATCCTCTATTTTAATGCGGTTGCTCTTTCTTTATTCTTGCTAATACTAAGTTAGTAAAAGCTCATCTTGGTTGGAAAGAGACCAGTCGAATATATACCACCACAATAGTGTTCTGGCAAGAAGATTGTTTCACTATACAAATGGATGCATATAATTTTGGTCAGAGAAGTCAAATTATGGCAGAATCTAATCCGTCGGTTACCTTGTCCATGAAAGGGAGTATATATCTTTAAACGAGCGACATTAAAAACTTACAATGCTGTTTGTTGAAATTGCCTAGAATTGAGCTTTATTTGGACAGAGATTTGAGATGCATTTCTTATATGCATGGTAGTGTTTGTAGATTTTGGGCTTTGACAGGTTATGGTCATCAATTGACCAAGCTGTGTATACATGCAGGTTCACTGTATACAAATCATGTATACGTACACATGCACTTTCACAAAAGGAAAAGTTTGTATACCTTGCAAAACTAAATTTTTGGTCTGAAGTATTTGGTCCATGGTATTTTGATCCATGGTATTGGTCCAAGGTATTGAACCTAGGTATTTGGTCCAAGGTATTGGTCCTAAGTGGTTTTAGTCCATGGTATTGAGAAAGGCCTAAAACTATAAAAGGAGGAGAAGATCATTAGGCCAATGTGTGCAAGTATCGAATATCTGATGAAGTGTGAGATCTAATATGCAGGTTATTGGCTTTTGGTGTTGTGCTTGATCTAAACCAAGGATGAACCTTAGCATTTGATGAAGGATAAGATCTAATGATGTATTAGGATCTTAAGGTTTGAAGTGAATAATCATTATGTGGTTTGATCATGTATCTGAATAACTAGCGCATGTTGTAGTCTGTAAATATGATGATTTGGGTATGCCTAAAGTTTGGAATAGTTGTAATGTTTAAATCATCATTTACAGATATGTACGCGGGTTCACTTTAGAAAAGGAGCATATACACACTAGTTCTGCATATCAAAGCAGCGTATACATCATAAATTTGATTTACAGATCTGTACGCTAGTTCGCTTTGAGGAAAGCGCGTATGCACACAGGTTCGACACATGGAAGTAGCGTATACTTTATAAAATATGTTTTAGTTGCTTTTGTTTGTTGTTGTAGTGTTTTGGGTTCTGGCTTGGGTTCTAGTTATTGTATTCTGGTGACAGCATTCTGAATGATCAGATTGATGTGTTGTCAAAGTGATTAATTGATTCAATTGTGGTTGGTTCAAAAGGAGATTGTTTGATGCAGATATATTTGATGATTGAATGATGTTGTTGATGGATCCAGTCTGAAAATTTATGAAATGTGATCCCTGGTAGAAAAGAGAAGGTTGTAGCCTTCTGTAGGCTAGCACCTACATACTAGTAAATATATTAGTACAAGAGCTAGGGGGTTGTAGCTCCCTTCCAATAGAAGCTAGAAAATGAGAGAAGGTTGTAGCCTTCTGCAGGTAGAAGCCTGTGTACTGGTATAAGACTGCACCAATACAAAAATTGTAAACAAATTCTTCTTATTATTAAAAGAAGACAGAGACGACAACAGCATATGGTTTTTACCCACATTGGGTTTCCACCTTATATCTTGGTTTTCTTATGTGTTGCTTATGTGTGATGCTTTATTCTTTACTGCACTATCTAATGAATTCCTTATATACTAATTAAAGTTCAATACATGATAATTTAGGTAAATCTAAAGATCTCTGCATATACGTTGGTTGCATTAAGTACATTTGCGTATACACGCTAGTTCACTGAGCCGAAGTAATGTATACAAATCAATTTTTGAAAATTAAATTATTGATCTAATAATACTAATTCACCCCCCCTCTCAGTATTATTTCCAACACCTTGATCATACCCATTAGGATGTGGTGTCGATTCCCTTGGTGAGCCCCAGTCTAATGGCCCCCATATTCTCCTGCATTCCCAACCATTCCCCATTTTCCAATCCCATTAATGCATTCCGTTCAATATGCATTCTACCATTGCCCAGTCCCCCTTTCCTACCAATGGAGCTTCTTGGTTAACCTATATTATGCGGGGAAGGAAAGGCTACCTGGGAAGGAAGAGGTTTATGAGAAGGGGAAACAAAAGACCTGGTATTTAATTTGTTGCATAATTCACCCTCATTCATCAAGTAAAAGGGTAAATCCAAGGCAAAAAAGGTAAGGACTGGTAGTGGCTCTATCCGCAAATTATAAGTTGTACCAAAGGCTAACTCTATCCCCAAGCCTACAAACAACTCCATCCAAAACCTGGAGCTGAACTTGACATCCCTATCTAATATAATCTTCTTGGTAACTCCATGAAACCTCACTATATCCTTAATGAATACCTAATCCACTTCACTAGTTGAATTAGTAAACTTCACTTCAATGAAGTGAACTACCTTGCTCAACTTTTCAGCAACAACCGTGATGGATTCATGTTGCCTTGATTTCCTATAAACTACTATAATAAAGTCCATGGAAATAACCTCACATTTCCATTGTGAAATCAGAATAGGTTAGAAAACACCAACTAGGTGCATGCATTCAACTTTTAGTTGCTGATAGTCCAAGCTCTTAGCAACAAACTCACTCACCTCTTTCTTCAAATTCATCTAATAGTAGGACTTCTTGATAGTTGTCAAAATCTTATGTTATCCTAGGTGGCCTGAATATGGCTTGACATGAAAATATCTCAAGATAAGCTTCTTCAGTTCATCACTATCAAGCACATAGATCCTGCTCCTGAATCTAACCAAGCCATCTGTTATGAGGTGATACTCCTCATCCCTATCACCTTCACCTTGTTGTCGTAATCTCTACTTGAGTTGTTGGTAATTCTCATCATGTTGTCCTGCATGTAAGCTCTGCCCCTATAAATATGTCCCATAAGAGCTCACAACTACAATAGGATTCACTTACACTCCCCTAATCAGAGAATCCACAACCTAGTTCTCTTTTACTTTGATGTATATGATCTCAAATAAAAATCACTGAGAGTAGCCAACCATCTAGCTTGCCTTGCATTCATATTAGGTTTTTCAAACAAGTACCTTAGTCCACTATTATCACTCATCAAAACTAACCTCCTACTAAGGATATAATGTCTCCACATATTCAACGTATGAATGATAGGTGCCAACTTAAGATCATGGGTCACATAACTCTTCTCATGCTCATTCATCTTTCGTGATTCAATGAAAATCACCTGTCCTTCCAGCATCGGGACTGCACCAAGTCCTTCCTCGCAAGCATCTATACAAACCACAACCTCCTTATCAGTATTTTCAATCTTCAAAACTGGAGCATTGGTAAGCAACTGCTCCAAGTGATTAAAACTAGTTTCACACTCAATAGTTCATTCAAACTTCTTCCCTTTCCTCTGCAAAGATGTGATAGGATAACTAATCTTAGAGAAGCTCCTAATGAACCTTCTATAATAACCTACTTGTCCCATGAATGAATTTTGACCTCATCCACATTCTTTGGAGTTAGCCACTCCATGATAGCCTTAATTTTTTCTGGATCCACTAGTATCCTCTCCTTATAAACAAAATGTGCCAAGTAATGAATATAAATATGAAAGAAGCTACACTTGCTAAGAATGGCATACAACTTATGCTCTCTCAACAATCTCAACATTATTGCCAGGTGCTCTACATGATTTTCCTCATTCTTAGAATATACCAATATATCATCAATAAAGACTATCACAAACTTACCTAGGTAAGGGTGCAACACATTGTTCATAAAACACATGAAGGTGGTTGGAGCATTGGTAAGACCAAAAGTAACACCATGAACTCATAGTGCCCATACCTTGTACGAAATGAAGTCTTGTAGATGTCTTCTTCTTTGATGTGCACCTAATGATATCCTAAAATCAAATCAATCTTTAAAACGTTGCTACTCCATTCATCTAATCAAATAAATCCTCAATCTGAGGCAATGGGTACCTATTCTTGATATTCACCTTGTTTAGCTACTTGTAGTCAATGAAAAATATGAGAGTACCATCCTTCTTCCTTACAAACAACACTTGTGCACCCCAAGGAGATACACATGGCCTTATGTATCCCTTATCAAGCATCTATTTAAGTTGTAACTTTAATTCCACCTACTCAAGTGTGCTCATCTGTAAGGTGTCTTAGATGCTGGTGCTTCTCCCGATGTCAACTTAATAGAGAAATACACCTCTCTATGAGGAGGAATATCTAGAATATCTGCAAGAAACATATCCTAAAATTGTTGTAAGACAGGATACCTTCTCAAAACTTCATCATCCTCATCCTCCTTCCCTTTGTCACTAGAAACATGTACTACAAACAATAAACATATTTTCTTGCAGTTGCACTTGGCTTGCATAGCTTTAACCATCCTCATTGAAGTAGGCTTATTCTTTCCTTGCAAGACTCTCTTTTCTCCATCATCACCCAGGCACTCAACTTCCTTTTCATAGAAATCTACCTTAGTTCCTTGAATAAATAGCCATTACATGCCCAAGGGCATGTTATATCAACCCAAAAAAAGAAAATTCTTATTTTATTGTATGCATGTCATTAAGCTCAAATGCACAAGACTTCACCCATTGATGAACTCTTCTCTTAGTTCCTGTAGCCAACTGCACCAACCAAGATTTTGCATGCACTTCATTATTCAATTGGCACTGATCCACCAGATCAAGACTAATATAGCTATAATTCAATCCAGAATCAATCAAAATAGAAACAACTTGATCACAATTCTTACCTTCCATCTTGATAATGGATGTTTGATGATCTCCCTGCCTGTTATCCACTAATTCATAGATCTAAGGAATGCTCTTACCTACATCCCAAATTATCTGCTCCTCCTGAGCAGTGTAGATCTGAGGCCTGCCACCCTGATATGATGGAAAATCCCCCCTGTGATGGTCTCCATTATAGGTCCAACACTTAAATGGTTTTCTACCATTTTCTTCATTCTGCTACTCCTCAAGATGTGTCCCATGTCCTCTCTCAACTGCATTGGACTTCTTATGCAGGGCCACATTTTCCTTGTCACTTACATCTTGAGATCTTCCTCACTTCTTAGGCCATTTTCCTTTAGTCTTCTCATTACCCTTCATGTCACACTTAAACTCAAGTTTTCACTTTGACTACTCATAAAAATGCTTCAACTTCCTGATATATTCCTCCAAAGATCGAGGTTGATCAAAATCAATCCCATCTTTGAATGATAATTGCAATCCACTGATAAACCTTTTGATCTTTTCTTTCTCATCCTTGATATAGGGAACATATCTCAACAACTCCAGAAATTTGGTTGTATAATCTTCATATGTCATGGAACCCATCCTGAGCTCATAGAATTCCTTGGCCTTTCCATCATAAAATCTCTCAGATGGGTATTTCTTCCTGAAGAGTCCTTCAAATTCTTCCCAAGTCAGCTCCTCTTCCCTGATGTCTTTGACATGCTTAACAGCTTCCCACCACATATCTTCTTTTCCCCTGATACTGAAGGTAGATACATTGGCTTTCATATTATCAGAGCAATCATTAAGTCTGAAGAATTTCCTCATCCCAATCAGTCATGTTTCTACATATTCTGACTTAATTAACTCACCATAAAAAGTAGGAGGCTTGGCTT
This sequence comes from Pinus taeda, assembly GCA_000404065.3. Classification (NCBI taxonomy): domain Eukaryota; kingdom Viridiplantae; phylum Streptophyta; class Pinopsida; order Pinales; family Pinaceae; genus Pinus; species Pinus taeda. Next base: position 36,612 of record APFE030563434.1, read on the forward strand.
TCTTGAACTCTTATACCAAGTATCCCTTCTCACTCTTCCAATAGTGATGTTTGTGATGATGGTGATGATGTCTCCTATAAGTATATCTAGAATAAAATCCATGAGTGTTAGCCCTCCTCTCAGGTGTATCCAAGATTATACCACTCGTCACTATATCACCCATGTCCGACCTGTGCCCTTTCTAAGACCTACTTCCATCTGCACCATATTTCTTTTATTCTTATCTATCCCCATGACTAATTCCCAGCTGTCCCTACTTCTACAAATTTGAAATGCTCTAAAGAATAACAACATTGAACTCAACTTGATTTTCTTGAGCTTTCACAAGCCTTTCATGTGCTTCAATCAACATCTCATTATCTGTGTTACAACTTATGATATTTTCTTTCAAACTTTTCAATGTATTAGCTAGATCAATATAGTCTCCCTCTCCCTGCTGCTAAACTAATTTCTCCCATCCCACCAATGTCTCTTCTTACTTGTACGGGGAGTCATATGAATTGTACTCAATTATTTTTCTCGTCATCTCTTAACCTTTTATTTCCTGCAATATGCCATTGTTACCTAAATAAAATCATAATCAAAAGAATACCTTAACTCATTGTTGGTTAGGTTATTACATATGCACAATCCAATCCATATTCGCACGATGAAACATTTCATGTGCATGATATAATAGCAATATCAATATGTAACTAACATTCATGCATGGAAAACATATAAACAACTTACATGCATGCATAACAATATGCATTTACCCTGAGGTCTAGTTTTGCAACCTTGCTCTGTAACACCCCACCCCACATTTACCCTCCTTTGCAAGCTCACCAGGGTAAACATGAGACAAGAGTTACTATGCATGACCCAACATCCAAGTTCTACTTATCGAAGTGAGTTCTACCATCCTGAAAAATTACTGCAACCTCCCAGGGAAACTTGACCACCTAGATGTCAGACAACATCCACTGATGATCTTTCCCTTAGCTGTAACTATATTTTCACTAAGATTTGCATCCCACTCACATGCATACAGTATATTCCATGTGGCCATAAGGATCCATCTACACACACATGTCATTCTCTTTGTGGCTACAATTTAAAATCACCAGTTATGTGTTTGCGGTCATAGATTTAGTTCCTAAATTTCAAGGCTAGCCTATAAGCCACAACCCAAAACTACCCAAAATTTTCTACAATCTAGTATATCATGATAAGTCTACATAATTTATACCTAGGCTTAGATATTGCCCAAACTTTCCAAATACATGATAAACATTTAGAAAAACACATGCTAAACATAGTAACAATAGGTCATGAATGCATATATGTTCATTGTCCCATTACTTTCATCAAAGAATCATCAAGAAGGCTTGCTATGCTCCCAATCTTGTGGCAACAACACTTGTTAGCTCATGCATTCATATAACCATTCAATAACTTATCGAATCATGAAAAAGATCCATAACAAGAGAATATCATTTAACCATGCATGTAACCAACATTTAACCATAATGAAGCCATGAAAAACTAGTCATAAAATAAACAAAATAACCAATACATGTGCTCAATAATCTCAATAAGAAATAACACATAATAACATATGCATAAAGTTCACCAAGTCATAGACTTCCAAGTACCACCCGACCATGGATTGGGCTGAACAAAGTCTCTCTTTCAACCAATCACCCCCATGCCATTCTCCAAGCATGAATGTGGGATCACATGGGATAAACCAAAACAAAAACAACCAAGCCATCCATAAGCTAAACCACCTCAACCCTCAACCATAGTGATTTCACCTAAACTGGTCCATAAATCATCAAAACCAATACAAGCTTGGATGCCTCATACTTTCCTCACCATACCCAAAGGAATTTTCCTATCTCCACCCACTTTTCAAGAGTTCTAGGAGAAAACCATCTCCACCCTCAAGCCTTGGGAATTTTCCTGGTACCACCTCAACCAGGATCCAAAATCTACTGAAAATCCAAAGCTTAACCAAAATAGGGAACCGAATACATCATGGCTATCCAAGAAATGGCAACGATAAGGCTATACATCATTTTCAATCTAGGAAAATATCATGTTGATGACAACAAACATGAACAATAGACCAATGCATAGACTATGCATTAACATCCTAGCAAGATAACCAAACATGCGACCTGTTACTTACAAAATCCTCTTATTGATTGCTCTTTTTTTGCTTAATTTTTTACCTTGCTTATTGATGTCCAATATTTCTCCTGCACTTCTTTACTTTCCTTGCTTTCTTATTGATGTCTAATATTCCTCTTGCACTCGTTTACTTTCCTTTCTTGCTTTCTTGAGTCCTCCTTGTGTCCAAGTGCTTTCTCTCTCTCCCTTGTTCTTAGTTTTCCTTAAGTGAATGCTAGAATGTCCAAGACAGTGCATGAATGTTCTTTCTCTTTTCTTCTTTTATTTTTTCCTCTATTCTTCATTCATTTTCCCTTGCATGCATATTATTGTCCCTTCATGATGCAGGAGCATTAGAGCGTCTAATTCATCAATATTTTTGGAGATTCAACATGGAAAAGGAATTTTATTTCCTTATTGTAAATATTTTTAGTTTCTTTATTTCTTAAAGAAGTATGGATAGAGATAATATTGAGTAGATAATATTTTTAAGAAGAAAATCTACATTTTGGTCATGAGAGGTTGTAGGAGAAAAAATATTGGTAGTAATTAGCAAGTTCTTAGGATAGGAAAAAGTTTGGAAATCTTAGAAAATATTGGAGTGATTTTAGTTTTTTGAAAATCTATGGATGAGCAATATTTTTTCAATAAGGAAAAAACAAGTCTACCTTGAAAAGTATGATTGACTTGTGGATTGATTTATGGATCTAGGAAAATTTATTTTGTTTATGTATGTTATTTAAAATATTTTAAGCCTAAGGGGAAAACTAATGGCCAAATGAATGTGAAATCAGGCCATACAAAGTGAATAGAGAAAATGAATTTCTCTGAGCATATTTTTGTACAAATCTAGTTTAATGAATGATATTTCTTGCATAATTGTGAATCCAAGAATTCTATGTGAAGTGTTATCTAACTATTTCATTTCAAAGAAAGCATGGAAATTTGTTTTGTGATTAACATATCAATCCAATCTAATAAAATTTGGATCATTGAATTAACACAAAATTGTGGATTATTAGTTTTGTGATTGCTAGAAAATATATCATTATTCATTATTCTTAATATTGCAGGTTCGTGGAAGTGAACATAGCAAAAAAGTTAAATTTTCCTACATCAAGTAGTATTAGAGTGGAAGAATTTTCTCAAATGTGTTTGCATATAGTAGCAAGGAAAGAGTTGGTATCAGCAATTATATGAGAATTGTGGCAAAGGAATTATAATAGATTGTGCAGTTGTGATGGAGGAAGAAGAGTGATCGTAGAAACTTGAAGAGCAAGGAGTGCTCGAAAGGGGTTCCAGAGGAGGGAATTGGGAATGAAAAAATACCAAGTACAAGTGGGAAGCTTGGTGATGCATGTGTAGTAGGAAGGAGACCTGATATTGTAAAGGTTATTTTCATTTCATAATGGATAGAAGAAAACTCATAGAGGAAGACGAGAAGATGAAGATGACTACAGATAGTGATTTGAAGAATCCATAGAGAAGACATGGAGACGCCACATTAGTTGGCATGAGGAATATGAGTGATGAAGAGTTTGAGAAGGAACTCATTGAGATTGTTAGCACTCAAAATTAACCTCAAGGTTGAGAAGAGGAAAATCTAAGGTAACCACAGACCAAGATTTTGATATGGCATCTAGCCCTTCCAGATCGGAGAGCGCTCTCTCTTTGCCACCAAAATGTGGCTACAATAAGTGAACCTTAGGCTAGCTATGGAGTGCAGGGATTTGTTTGAAAGGTTTTTTGGGTCAAAAATAGCAAGAGAAAGGATCATTGGGCTATGGAGTCGATGCTAGTTTCTGCCGGCAAACTTGGGGCAAATTAAGTGCAATGTTTAGCCAGATAAAGGATTGCAAATGTGAGAAGAATAGGGGAGAAAGACCACTTCCCTGTAGGCATTAAACAAGGGATGGATCTGCAATAGCAGCTCTAGATGAACATTATCTAGTAGAGGATGGATTCTTCAAAGACAACCACTACATTTAACAACAAAATCATCATGAAAGGAGCATCGTGTGTAATTGAATTCCTAACGCATCTCTTAGAAAATGTTGTAACAAGGTAGAGAAAACAAAATATATATGTGAATTACAGGAAAAACATACTAAACATTAAACACCTTGATGGATCCCAAGTCTAAAGGGAAAAAATTGCTTTATTAAAATGATATTCAAGAAAAATTTACACAGTCCCAAGGAACCTCTCTCTGCTGCAAAAACCGAACCTCTATCTTTTAAAAATAATCCTATATATACTAAATTACAAATCTATTTTGATTTCCTCAACATAGGAGATAGGAAATAAAAATAAAAATAAAAAAATAAAATAAACTCAATAATAAAATCCTATCATAAAACAATATTATAAACTAATTTGCAACTAAATCTTGAGACTATCTTGAGAACCATGAGAAATAGTTTTTGAAAATCCAAATTAAGTGAAGGTTTGCCAAGTGGATTAACATCATTGTATCTGCTCCTTTAAGTGTGGAACCATATTCCACAAAATCTTCCCTTTGACTGCCACCTCACACATGCCTACATCAATCCTGGAGTTGTTTAATCAACCTGTTGTTCTTGTTCCTTTTTGGATGTTATTTGACTGCCATTTGTACCTAGAATTTTGTGAGCTATTTGCAAAAAGTTGTTTTCTGGACAAATCAGTCCACCATGTTCATAAGTGAAGATGAAAATTCCTTAAAATCTTCCTTGTCATCCTAGGATTCACAGAATTTATTCCTTGCTACAAACTGAATCCAAAATGTTGAATGAAAAGCTAGGATGTTTTCTGCAAAGTGTGAATCCCATTTCAACACGTAGGCTCTACGCACAGTGCCAAAGGACTATGCGCAACACTATTTTTTCTTGCATTGTAGCTCAACTTCATAATCCCTGTCCCGAATCACTTTTTTACCATATCAGTCATCATCCCTGTATCTGTCAAATTCCCTCTCTTTCCCATATCCAGTCCGATCATCATCTTTTCCCCCATAACAGTTTCCAGATCGATCTTCATCATATTCATATCCACCACCAATGCTTGAGTATGTGATTGGCTTCTAACTTCCTCTAGTTGATGAAATTCCTTGGTATTTGTCGTTATTTACTGCAGCTTTCTGTCTCACTTCTCGTATTCTCTCTGTGTCATTGATAAGAGCAACAATAGCATGAGCCTTCCTTCTAACATTTTGTCATTGGTATTTCCCACTTGAATCAATACTCGTTGTGCATCAAGGACCTTCTGCTCAATTTCGGGCACCTTCAGAACTTTTTTTATATCCCTACGCGTAGTGCCACACTTAAATTGTCTTGGCTTGATTTTTTGACTTGTGTTTTTGGATGCAGGGGTACATGGGATTTGGAGCTGAGCTTGGCCTTCAATGGTACTTCCATGTGACCAATACTCTCATAGTGTTGTTGCAGGTTGTAGCAATACCACTGCCTACATTATGGTAAATGTGTGCTTCTCATCTCTCCGCAGGAGTATTTCAGCAATTCCTCCAGCTCCAGGAAATTTGTAAACCTTGGAGTTTCATCACTATCTTCAAACATTATTCCAAAGCCTTGAACACTTGCTCTGCCTGCTTTTCATCATGTGCTTCCATTTTGGTTTAAGGATGGAAGTTACTACACAATTCTTTGGCAACACCAAGATATGACAACTATCCTAAATTTGTGAAAATTGCGAATGAGTTTAAAAAAAAACTATATCCCAGTTTGAAATTTGAACACACGCCTCCATGACATTTATGGTGACAGACTCTGTCCATTTCATATCTTTTAAATGCTCAAACGGATCTATTTAGAACAGTATGCAAGGTGTTCATGATGTTAAAATTAGGGTCCAACTTGTGCTTCCAGCCCTCACAAACCAATGTTGTCACCATTATAGTGTAGACATTACCATCAATGTTCACTTTATGGCGTCTCACATGTTCAAGCAACTCTTGCATACACTCTGATGGATGTACTACATCACCTTTAGCTGAACACCAAAATTTGAACAAAGACTCAGCTTCCTGTATGAATACATTTGGATCTAGACAGCTCTGGTATCTTGAAAATTTCATAGTACACTCTGCACCTGTCTAGCCATCCCTCTGCACAACAGATTTAAAGAAATCCAAAATATTCAGTTGATCATTCCTGGAAAGTTTTGTTGTCATTCCCACATCAAGGAAACTACATGAGGTTTCGATCAAAAAATCCACTTGCTTGAAGGATTACTTTGTCCCATTCGAACCAGAATATTTCCAGGATGCATATCAGCATGGATGAAATTATCCACCAGCTGATTGTTATCCATTTGGCAGCAAAAACAAGACACTAATCCTTCATTTTTCCAGTCACGATACTCATTATTTCTTGATGATATAATAAAAATGTTTATGATAGTATTTATGATTGACAAACATTCAAATGTTGTGAAACATAGTTGCTTTCATTAAATTGACATAATTCTCATCCACTAGTGACCCTGCAACACTGAAACAACCTTGATCATCTTCTTTGCACCGCAAGCCCTTCTGTATAAAGTTTCAAAAGAATTTCTAGGTGAGATGCTATCACTGCAGACAAGTACTTTGTTGCTAGCTTTTCCTTTAATTCTACTTTTCTTGTAAACCAACTTCCCAAGAACCAGAGTAAGTGGAGGGTTTGCACTTCAATGATTTGATGACCTTGACTATCTCTTGAAATCTTGCTGCAAGCAAGTCTCCAAAACCTCTGTTTTACTCTTTGAACCTATACTTACTGCTTTTATGTCACATTCCATCATGGCACAAAGGTATGGCTTCCAGAGTTCATATCCCATTAAAATTCATTTCTTGATTGAAAACATTACTGCTACAAAGATTCCAACAAAACTATAATTCTAACCGAGGAATTCTTGCTGGTGATTTTCTTTAATGTTTTCTGATACTTTTGCTATTGTGATATTTCCATACTTCTCTTTCTTTCACTATATGCAAGGGTGTTATGAGCTGAAGTGAAATTATGATAACCGCAATATCTTGATTAAATAGGACCATTTGATATTCCCCTGAATTTCAATTCTGTCAGATGCTAGGAGAGCATCAGTTCTAGTGCCATCATTCAAAACAAAACATTAATGGTTACCTACTGCAATAATTTCAACATTTGAACATACTAATGCCATAATAGAAGCCTCTGAATTTGCGACTTTATCTTGTTCTAGTATCATGGATTTCATGGAAGAATGATTTTTGGGGTTTTAATAGGCATAGAGCCATCTCGCCAAAGGTTTTTGAAAGTATACATGCTAAAAGAAAGGGGCAATGAAATCATCCTAGACAAGCCTTCCTAAGTAGGCCCTGCAACATCCTTATCTAATGCAGGATTAGAATTCTATTTCCTCTTGGCCTTCTTTGCCTTTTATCCATTCAGTGAATTTTCATAAATAGGTGGCAATCATTCATTCAGTCATATCTTCTGATCTGGGATCTGGTTTTGGGAGTGTGATATACTGCTAGAAAGATTTTTCCAAGCTACTCCTGATGAACATGATTATGACATGTTTTGTGATGAATATTCATGTGCAAAACATCTAACAAATTAGACATAATAAGAGGCCCATTTTGATCACTAAAGGAAGGCCAAAGGACTGATTCTAATAGTGGAGCCATCTGGGATTGTAGCTCATTAGAGGTGCCAAGAACTGTAGATCTCTAGGAACATGTAGATTAGTGCCTCATCCATTGGTCAATACGGTCAAGCAGTTGAAAACCCAAAATAACTTATACCAATCCATAAAACATACACTTACTACAACCTGTACATAAACAAATACCAGAAACTGAAATGTTGCCTTGGGAAACTTATTTATACACAAACCTACCCTACTTTGCAGCAAAATCAATAGATCAAGTGATGTTCTGATGCCAGATTAACCAATCACGTAACTGTGACAAGGATCTTGCTTGTAAGCAGGGAAAATTTTAAGAACACCCCCCTAAATTTACATGTATAATAAATGGGCGAATCTCCATGGCATATAGGAAAAATGGAAGGCGATTTTATCAATAATATGATATGTATATATAATTTTTTGGCGAATATTTTACTCAATTATAAAATCTTGTGTTTATTGAATACACAAATGAAATCATTGCATTTCTTTAAAATATCTTTTGAAATCACCCATGCCATTCACAGAAAGCATGAGAAAAAACCTAATACTATATATAAAACCAAGAAAAATTCAAATTCATCACTTCTATGTTCCTGTTTGCAATTAGAAAAATTACCCAAAATACAATCTGTTTACTCCACTTCTAGGGACCTCGTAACCACCCTGCCAATACACAAGTATGTTCCCATTTGCAATTAGAAAAATTACCCAAATTACAATCTGTTTACTCCAGCATATGTTGGAAAGTTATAGAAGGATGACTAGTGCAATCAACCCATTCCTTTTAGCCCTGGATTTGTTTCAGTTTAAAACAGAAGTATACAAATATACTTGTCCAATGTCTATGCTTTAACCATTCACCTTAAGATGTTTTTACAATATAATTTCCTAAGTCTATTTAATATCTTCATTATCATAAAACCAACCTATATCCATCTTAACTCCACATCTACCACTCTTAGGGGGATGAAATCTATTTATCCCTCTGAGCACTTGGTAGACCCAGAATTAAGATGGATCTAACATAGAATTTCCCCTTTAAATAGTCTATGCTCACATGAATACCATAGGTCAATACCGTGGGTTATCATAAACCTGGAGCTTAAAAATTACTATTAGTAATTTATAAAAATTAATAAAATTAATAGTTGATTTTTATTTTAACCAAGCTAAAATGTTTAACATACATGAAATTACAACATCCATTTTTACTCTTGATCCAAGCCCCCAGAGGGATCAAATATTTTTTCACTCTATGCTAGTTTGCATATCACGATATTTGATACCTCTCGGGGGTTAGTAGATCCATAGTAAAGATGCATCTATGCTGGTTTAATTCCCCCATTTAAATAGGCTAACGTGAATACCATGGGTCAATACCATGTGCCATTTTTGGTGAATACCATGTGCCATTTTTATTTTTATTAATACTAATATTAGGGTTAATAATGTTTTTTTGCATGGTATTAATAACAATCTAGTCCATGGTATTTGTCCCATATTATTTTGCCCATAGGTTTTACCTAAATATAATGCATTTTTGAGTGTTCGTAAATAAGGTGACTTATGGAGTAAATATAAAAAAATGTTTTATTTGCTTACCATACCTCTACTTTATTTATATTTTTATTAATTTATCATACCACTTTTATAAATATGGTTATTTGGCCCATAGGATTCACTTAAATAAAACCTCATTTTTATTAATTTATCATACCTCTTTTA
>APFE030563434.1:46165-60570 GCA_000404065.3 Pinus taeda
CTTGAGCCTTCATAAATAGAACGAGGGTTATGGACTAAATATAAAAAGAGGTTTTATTTATTTACCATGCGTCTTGTTTATTTATATTTTTATTTATTTACCATCCCTTTGAGTAAGTACAAAAAGACGTTTTATTTATTTACCATACCTCCACTTTACTTATATTTGTATTTGTTTACACCCTTGCATGTATATAAGGTGATTTATGGAGTAAATATAAAAAATGCTTTATTTATTTACCATACCTCTCATTTATTTATATTTTTATTAATTTACCATATCTCTTTTATAAATATGGTATTTGGCCATAGGATTCACTTAAATAAAACCTATTCTTGAAAATGGGCGAATGGATTCACTTAAATAAAACCTATTCTTGAAAATGGGCGAATGGAAGGTTGTAACTCCTAATTTCAAGGGCTAAATTTACCTTTTTTACCCTTTCCCTTAAAATAAGGTGGGGTAACTGAAAACAAACATAGGAAATCCCACCTATCTTCCTGCTATTGTAGATATCTCTGCTTTGTATTTAGGCATTTGGTTTTTGACTTTTCACTTTCTCGTTTAAATGAAACCTATTTTAATAAAAATAGAAAAAACCACCCATAAAAATAGCAACCGAAAACCAACGCTGCCAAAAGAATAGCTTGTGGAGACACATAGCAGTAGGGCATCAATAATTCTTACAGCAATTGATCCGTCTATACACTCTGACATGTGAGAAGCTTCGAATTGCTCTAGAATAATAACAAACTCCCAGAATTCTGGTCTCTTTTATGGATTTTGAAACTGACATTCTACAAGCGGACAATGTTCTGGAAATATGGGCCTAGCATGCTCAGGTGTCATCTAGCAATATGTGCCTTGATATTCATGCATATAACCATGGTTTAAAGTAATGCCAACATCCACTAACACTAATAAGTTGAATCGATCTAAGTTTTATCGAAGCAGTGATGATTTTTCGTTTTGGAGGCTCTGTGCACCACGCACAAGCCCAATGCACCGCGACCTATCGTCAACGCGATTCCGGCTTCCTTTTGGGAGCAAACCTTAATCCAAATAATCTTTTGCAAACCAGGAACATGTAGTCTGGACTATTTCATTCCATTACCACATTTCTTTTTATTAGTACCAACTGCTTCCAGGACCGAGGAATGTTGTTTTGGCAAGAATTGTTTCTTTCTCAGGCTCAAGAGCATGAAGGATCAAATCTAGACAAAGGGAATTGATGGATGCTTGACCTGTCAATTTCGTGCAATTTCTAGGCGATTTGGACGAGTTTGGACCCTTTTTAAGGCCTATAGTTGTATGCGTTGCGCGGGAGGCCCAATGCGCTGCGCCTCCTGAGTGCGTCGTGCCCATGTTAAAATGCATTGCGCGATTGCACCCAGTGCACCACGCCTCCCTAGTGCACCGTGACACCTAACATATGCGTCGCACACACACTAAGCACAGTCATAGCTTGAGAATTGACAAGTTTGCATTCTCTCCTACTAAACTCCGATTTCAATCGACCTCTTGAGTGCCAATGACATGAATAAATATAGAAATATGTGTATCAAGCCATAGTATTGATTTCTTCACGCCAGAATTGGCATTTCTTCACTTTGATTTTTGGCTGAAACGATGGCTTTTTGGTTGATTCTTGCAGGAGATGGTGGCATGTCTTCAGCAAAGGATCATGGCGAGGCTACATGTGAACATCTTCAACTGAAAAACTTTGAATAATTTCATATTTGAAAGCAAATTTAATGATTTCAAAACAGAGTTTTGAAGAAGAATCTCTCTTGAGCCTTATTTGATGATGAAATTTCGTAATGGAAACTTATTTGGAACCTCTCATGCAAACTCAGTCGACAAAATCCTAGACCTAAAAACTCTAAAGACTCTTCACTGACCAAAGACCATCCATGACTATAAATGACTGAAACATTGAGTTTGATGAATTCTGATGAACTTTAATGATCAATCACAAACCAACAGATACAAACATGAGAGGAATGAGAAACCACGCTCTTTCGTCAGACAATGGTATGCCCTTATGGAATGCAGATTAATGAGCTGAATGGGACACCTAAAAATGAAATGCAATAAAGATATTTTGATCTCTAACGGAGGGCTGAACAGACCGACTCTAACATCAGCTGTGTAATACTCTTCTTTGATTGGTTCTGTATTTCTTACTCCTTCTTATGGATATAAGGGAACAATTACTCTCATCTTTCTTCCTTCAAATATCATTTTTCTCTTCTTTAGATTAATTATGGCCATATCATCAAATTCCCAGTCAAGTCCAAGCAATGCAGGATAAGGGTTACTATTATTAACAATCTCTATTACTTCAAAGTCAATAGTAGTGTGAACTCCTTCAGCATTCACTATTACACCTAGTAGTCTTCCTAAAGGGAAGATATTTTGTTGATTTTCCATCCTTAACTGGATAGGTGACCATTGTAGCTTCAACTTACCCATTAATTATCATGTATGATTTGTCAAAACAGTAGCATCAAATCCTAGATCTAGAATAACACGATCCATATCATATTCTCCTATCTGTGCACTAAGCCTCATTTCTCCTCTACTTCTCTTATGGGGATGAAAATTATTCATTGCACGCATCTCGCCTCACGATGTTTCTTTTGATGTATAAGAATCTATCAACTGTTGAATCCCTTATACAACCTTTTGATCTCTTAATAATTTCATACAAGTTTGTAGAAAAGACCATAAAGTACCTCCTTGATTTGTTGACTCCTAGTCCCATGTCGAAGCTTGATCCTGTGTCGGAGCTCGATTCTATGTCGAAAGTTGATTCTGTGTTGAAACTTGATTATGTGTCAAAGTTGATGACACGTCACAACTAGTTTTCTACTTTGACTACACACTGGAGGTCGAAGCTCTGACATCCATAAAGCTTCGCTTTGCTTCCATAAATACTTATTTTTCCTTCTAAATATAAAAAACAAGAGCTTTCTCAATAGTTTTTCTAACCCATGTACTTTCATATTCTGTTGACACCTAATCATTGGGATTGGGTGAACATTTGTAAATATTGTAAATAGTAAATAATGGAGAATATGAAAATGAAGAGACATTGGGAGGTGAAGCACAAGAGTCTCTCCCTTCATATATATAGCCATGAGAAACCTTAATGAAGAAAGCCAATTCGATTTGAGGAGTTACCTCCTGGATTGACATGGTATCAGAGCCAACCTCTATTTTTAGTTTTCTGCCCTTTGTAACTCCCTCCTGCCTATGCTCTTTGTCAAATCTCTGATTTGGATAGACCATCCTTTGCATTCAAATGCGTAATGGAATTATCTCTGTGATGATTGCAAGGATTTGAGAGTTAACCTATGGTTGAATAAGTCTCATAAAGTTCTACGCTTGCATGCTGTGGAAACATTGGAACACTGGTTAAAATATTATGGAGCAGATCTACAAACATTCGGTGAGACTGTTGAAGACGATGAGACTGCAATGTTCATTTTGATGGTGAGATTGTAGTGTTCATTCTGCATTGAAAGTGTTTGGTAAGTCCTTCTTTACAACAAAAATCCATTAACATTGAAGATTTTTTTATAGTTGATGGAATGGCGGAAGGATAACTGTGACTATGTTAATTTCTGAGTTTTTTATAACGCCTTTTATGTAACTCTTCCTCTAAAACACATTGTACATAATGATACCATACCACCTCCTGTCATAATATACAGTGCTGCAAATATCCAAACCGGTATCCAACTCATCATGCCAACAAATCCACTAAACCAGGTTACCAACCCATTGTGCTAGCAAATCCACTACACCACATACCCATTTCCCTCCACCTTCTGGCCCATCCACCTTTCGACTCTGGGACATTGACCACTTCATCCATACTCCACAATAGGTGCTCCGTCCATAATCCTGCACATTTGGCACTCCCCATACTCCATACTCTATACTGCGACATTGACTTCTCTATCCAAACTCCTGCACAGTCGGTGCTCCCCATATTCCATACTCCATACTGTGTTTGTTGGATATTACGTTGAACGTTGGCCCATACCACCATATGAATCCACCATACCACTCCAACTTTTGAATATAATGTTATGCTGTGTTATCTAGTCCCATTGCCTCCCACTATGAACTGACATCAATACTCCACCTATGAGCCCAAAATATACCTCTCATATATACATATCAGAGTCATATTTTCACAGTTTTGTTTACACAACAAGTGCAAATGTTTGCTAGCAGAGGAGCATTTTTTTTACCCATTACACATTTAAATGCATTCATTGATATCTATAGTTGGAGTAGTTCTCTATAGAAAGGAGAACAATCCTAAGTGGTCTCAGAATTTCAAACACACTCTCATTTTCAATGAGTTGTGGAAAGGAGTCTATGAAGGTGTAGGAGACAATGCACCTGAAAAGCCCACTTCAGAGAAGGAGTTTGCCATTTGGGAAAACAAGAACAACAAGGCCTATGCCTTGATTGCAACATCTATAAATGAAGAGGTGAGTTGCCATATTTCACCATTTTCAAATGCTTTTAAAGCCTTATATAAGTTTAAGGAACTCTATGACTCACACTCTACACTTGAAGTTGTCGAATTGATGATTAAATTGTTCAGTATTGAATTACAAAATGATGATCCTCTTTTTCTAGCATCATAAGTAAAATATATTATGCATGATATCAAAGTCATTAATGTTGAACTAGAGGTTCCTCTAATAGCTTTTTTCAAGGCACTTTATTCCACTTATTCAAATTATCTTGAGTCATTACAAGAAAATGGAAACCTCAAAGAGATTACTTTTGACTCTTTTGTGAATAACTTTGCTAAGAGAGAGAAAGATTTTTGGAAGAAGACAACTCCTTAGTATTTTGAAGAAGCCGTGTTTCTTTCACATAGAGAGAAGATTCATGCTCAAGATTCTTCCAGAGGAAGAGGTGGTCAAAGAGGAAGAGGATGAAGAAATTTCAGAGGTAGGGGTGGCAAACACTCTTAAGGAGAAAATTCTGATATTCATTGCATACATTGCAATAGAGATGGATCACATGATGCATCCACATGCAAGTTTCCTTAGGACGCAAAAGGTAAAACCAATGAAAAAGAGAAAGGTAAATCACCTGAATCCACTCACTATGTTGTGGCACATTGTAATATTGGAGTAAATGAAGACTTGTTTACAACTTCACTTGCTTCTTGGAAAAATTATTGGTTGCTTGATCTAGGAGCAACTTGCCACATGAATCTTAGAAGAGATTTTTTTGAAGAATTTACTGAAAATGTTGATGGAGCAGTATACTTTGTAGACAAATCAAAACTCAAGGCATCAAGGCTTGACATAATCAGGCTCAAATCGCCTGGTCTTCCAGAGTTTCTTCTGCATGATATTTTATATCTCCCACAACTGAGGAGAAACATGTTTTCCTTGGTCCACATCTGTCGACAAGGACACTCCATTCATATGTTTGATGGCAAGGTTGAGGTAAGAAAATCATCAGATGACTCACTTGCCATGATGGGGATAGAAGAAGAAAGACTTCTAAAGTTGTATGGTACCTTTTCTCATGCACACAATTTCTAATACAGTTCTCATTATGATGAAGGTACATGTCCATCAAGTCTATTATTGCATGCTAGATTTGGACACCTGAACTATGAAAACCTTTGCTTGTTGAAGAAAAATGGTGTTACTGGTTCGCCTACAATTCCTAGGAAACTTAAGCAATGTGATGCTTGTATTCTAGGAAAGCATAGCAAACGGTCTTTTCACGATTCACATTCCAAAGAACATAGAAAAATTGAACTCATTCATTCAGATTTATGCGGTCTAATGCCTATTCCTTTTGCAAATGGAAATAAAGATATGATTCCATTCATTGATGACTACACCAGAATGTGTTGGGTTTATTTATTGAAGAACAAATCCGATGCTTTTCAAACATTCAAGAAATTTCATACATGGATTGAAAATGATGCACAATATCATATTGCCTCTATTTGCACTAATAATGGAAAAGAATACAATTCAAAAAATGAAATTGAAAACTATCTTTGCTAACATGGGATCAAACATCAAACAACTATGCCTTTTAATCCCCAACAGAATGGAGTAGCTGAAAGAAGGAATAGGACAATCTTAAGTATGGTACGTTCCATGATGTTTTTCAAGAATGTAAAACTGATATTTTGGGCTGATACAATTCTGTGTGTTGTATATGTAAATAATAGATGTCCATCTAATGTTACTAGAAAAAAGACTCCTTATGAAATGTGGTATGGCCACATTCCTTCAGTAAAGCATCTCAGGGTCTTAGGTTCCACCTGTTATGCCTTGATACCAAAGGTACAAAGAGACAAACTTGGTGCAAGGGGTCGTAAGTGTAACTTCTTGGGGTATTCAAATACCTCCAAATCACACCGTCTCTATGATGAAGTTAATTAAAAGTTTTTTGTATCTAGAGATGTAATATTTCTTGAATCTTCCAAAGCTGGTAATGTTATTGAGCGACAACTTGATCGCTTGGATAAATTCAGACATGCAAAATCATTTCAAGAATTTGATAATCAGATTCCACATATTGAAGGGGGGATTCCTATATTGGGTCAATCTATGGAATCTTCTTATGAAGCACTCTCTCCCCCACATGAAACTCCAACCACTGATGATACTTTGAGTGATGTGATTGACAAAATTGGGAGACTCAATCTTGATTCAGTCCCAACTCAGTCAACTGAGCACCCTAGACCATCTCAGAAAGGTCCCCCAAAGTGGCTATCAAATACACTTGAAAGTGTTCATCCTGATGAGGTTGTAAAGACAAGAGCAAGATCCATTGGGAACCAAACCAATTGGCTACAAGTGGGTCTACAAGAACAAGTATAAAGTTGATGGCTCACTTGACAAGCACAGAGACAGATTTGTTGTAAAAGGATTTTCACAGAAGGAAGGGGTCAATTATGAGGAGACTTTTGCCCCCACAACAAAATGGGCTACCATCTGGACACTCTTTTCCATGGCAACTCGGAACGATTGGAAAGTCCATCAAATGGATGTAAAAACTGCTTTCTTAAATAGAGATTTGAAAGAAAATGTTTTTATGTCCTAGCTAGAAGGATTTGTTGTGAAGGGACATGAAAATAAAGTATGAAAAATTGTAAATCCTTGTATGGCCCCAAGCAAGCATTGCGAGCTTGGGATGAAAAGTTAATTGAGAATCTTCTAAAACTAAACTTCAAACATTATGATCTTGATGATGTAACTTTGTTTGTCAAGAAATTTGGAAAAACATTTGTATATCTTATGGTATATGTAGATGATATTTTGATGATAGGGGACAATGAGAGCTACATTGCATCCATAAAGAAGGAATTGAGGAAATGTTTTGAAATGATTGACTTGGGATATGTTCACTACTATATTGGTATTTAAGTAACTCAACATCTGAAGTATATATTCCTCTCCCAAAATAGGTCCATTGGAGATCTGTTAAACTGGTTTGGCATGGCTGAGTTTAATCATTTGACTAATCCAATGGAACATAACTTAAATCGCACATCTATTGAAGGAAAATAATTTGAGGATGCAACACAGTATAGACAACTTGCAGGAAGTCTCAACTACCTGACTACCACCAGACCAGATATTTGTGTGCTATTGGAATCCTATCTAGGTTTATGCAAAAGCCTTGTGAGGGACATTAGTATGCTACAAAAAGAGTTCTAAAGTACTTTAAGGGAACACAAGACTTTGGACTCAAGTATACACAGGTGGGTGACATAAACTTGATTGGATCCCTTGATTCCAACTTCAATGGAGACAAAGAAATTGGGGTATTTACTTCACATTATGATATGAGTCTTGGATCAGGAGCTTTCTCCTAGAGATCATGCAAACAATCAATTTTAATAGATTCCACAACAAAGGTAGAATATGTGGTCGCTAACGAGGTAACAAAAAAATTATGTGGCTCAGGAAAATTCTGGAAAAATTGTAGGTCAAACAAGTACATTCAACTCCACTCACGATTGACAACACCTCTGCAATAAAGTTTGGCAAGAACCCAAAGTTCCATGATTGAATGAAGCACATCAATACAAAATACCATCTGATTTGAAATCATGTTGAAGCCAAGACAATCCATCTACTCCATTGTTCCACAAATGAGAAGATTGCAGACATCTTCACCAAAGCGCTTGGAAGAGAAAAGTTCGAAATATTCATAATGATGCTTGGACTCATCAACATCCATTCAAATTAAGGGGGGAAATGTCGACACCTAATCATTGGGATTGGGTGAACATTTGTAAATATTGTAAATAGTAAATAATGGAGAATAATAAAATGAAGAGATAATGGGAGGTGTAGCCCAAGAGTCTCTCCCTTCTTGTATATAACCATGGAGTCTCTCCCTTCTTGTATATAACCATGATAAAACTTAATAAAGAAACACAATTCGATTTGAGGAGTTACCTCCTGGCCTAACAGATTCTTTCTTTCAATCCACTTTATCACTACCGGTCGTAGCTCCACTTCTAGTAACAATACTAATTCACAACTCGTCATTCCTTCTTTCAACGGTCATCATTTGAATGTTTTGGGTCAACTTCTGATTCCTTTTTCCTTGCATTTTTTCCATAAGTACAGGACACTCTTCAATTACATGATCAAAATATTTATAATACTTACATGTCATAGTAGGGTTATGTCAATCTCTCGCAAAATGACCTGCTTGGACACAATTATAGCAGATAATTTGTCCACATCCTCGACCAACTGCAACATCTCAACCTCTTCCTTGGTAGCCTCCTCAACCATCGCATTTTCCACTACCTTCATGTCCATGTTATTTTTCTTGCATTCAAAAGTGTTAGCACTGCACTCCATCATTAGTTCTTAAGCTCAACAATTATTCTCATCATGTCCTACTAAATTACAAAATTTGCAATATAGGTTCCTTGGAGTCTGCATATATTTTTGTAACAGGTAACAATATTTTGAGTGATGTTGGCCTCTGGTTTTACATATCTAGCACCATAGGTTGGGTCTTGCATTTAAGGGATTTGATGCCCCACTAGCCATGTAATCCCTAAAGATAGGACATTGTTCTTTAGAATGGCCTTCCGATCTACACTTTGTACACCATAATTCTTCTCTAACTTTTTTGCTTTTCTTCATATCTTGTATCTACAGGTTAGATTCACCAAATGACTCTAAATTTGTTGCATACCTGCATTAGTATCTCCTATAGGTGAAGCTTCCAACTTCATCGCAATCTACAGAGCTTTGGCTTGACTTGTTATCTTTTTTTGTGTTAATGGTAATCTGATATGTGGTAACAACGCAACTATAAACCATTCTCAATGTTGTTGCAGAGCTATTTCAAATCTCACTTGATCTAAAAATTCCTTAAATCTCAAATCAAATTCCCAAATAGACTCAATAGGTTTCTATTTAATTTCTTTTAACTCAGTGATGCACTGTGACTTAGACTTCAACTTCTTGAATTCTCTGATCAATGCTGCTTTGGTATATGCATATGTTATGATCTGGTTACTTGAATACTTCATATACGATGTTAGAACTCTATCTCGCAGTGTCGGAATGAGTTGCAATTTCTTTATATTTTCATCGTTGATTTGCTTCACGGTCCATACAACTTCACATAAAAACCAAAACTTCTCTGGATCTTCCAAAATAGTTCCTTTGAAAACAAAGAGCTTAATATCATCAGCCATATTTCTTCTTGGAGGGGGATGGGGAGGGCGAGAAGTAAGGGGTGGAGGATGGGGCATAGAAGGAGGGGAAGGGGGAGGGGGAGAGTAAAAAATACCTTAGCTCTTGCTAGATTCTAGCTTCTGTGAACTCTTAGGCTTGGAAGGTGAATACTGTGAAGTTACCTAAGGGTTATCCGGGTGGCTATATTCCCTTCACTTTCAAAACACTCAAAAGAGGACTATACTCAGTCTCTACAATAGTATTCCAATCATGTCCACAAGATCTCTTTCTGGTATCTATTCTATACCTTTTTCTAGTTCACAATGTTCCAATCTCTTGCTCAGATTTATTTTCTTTTCTTCCAAACATAATTAAACTAACAATCTGGATGCAACCATAAAACTCCTTTTTCACATAAAATCATATCAGTCCAAAGTTTCAAACATTTCAAATACTTACCTCGCAATCCTTTGAAGAATCGTCATTTTTCTTCGCTATAGGACACAGACTGGTCTACTACAAAATCAGTAATAAATCCTCCCAAGATGCTATCAATCCATAAATCGACAACCCTTGAAATCCTGTTGTTAGTGCTCTTGAGTCATTGTATCAATTCAAGGGTCCACGTCGTAGCTTCTCCACCTTTAAAATAGGTATTTCTTTTAGTCAACCTTGATATCCACTCATACAGTTTAATAGGAAATGATGCGAAGAAAATTTTGTATTGACTTGTGAAATATATCTCTGTAACCAAGCTTCAGACTTCAGACAAGGGTTTCTATTCTCTTGATCTACAAATTTGCATTCCCTTGATTCTATCCAATCTTGAATCTCCTTCTTTGATGGATGCCACATAAACATGTCCCTCAAACAAATCTTGGTCCCAGCAATAGAACCATTTGTTGGTTATGGTTGGGCCGACCCAGTTTCAAGCTATATTGCATAGTAAGAAAACCCTTAATCAATAGCCCTTTCGGAAACCACCTCCAAGCAGATTGTAGTCTCTCCCGAAGTGACTATGGGAGGATGCAGAATTAGGTTCCTGCAACTTTGAGGGATGGTGTGATGTGGTATTTTTGTGTTCTTTTTTTATCTTTAACATACATAGATTACTTCGCTACATTCATTTAATCACATAAACATACCATATAAACCCATAATCATCATTGCGCTATAATAAAATGCACTGTAATAAACTGCTACACTACAACAAATAATAAGCAAATATACACATACACATGAAGACACTGATTTTACTGTGGTTCATCCCAACGTGGGACTATGTCCACAAGAACTGTTGCTTATAATAATAATTCATGTACAACAAATAGTTCTTGACCTGCGCACTAAGTTGCAGGTCACCTACGCACTCAACTACAGACTCAGGCCTTTGCGTACTCAGCTGCAGAGTCTTTACTTCACCACAAACTATAAATCACAATAATTCGACTATAATCACACACTTGGACCATAAATATGATTCTCTCCTTTATTATTGATCCCTATATATACTATTACATTGAGGGATATATCATCAAAATACCATGGTCCACACACCATGGAATCCCCTAGTACAAGAAACTATGGTTTGAAAACCATTGATGTCTTACAACATTACATTCTTTTACAAAAGGGAGGGGCTTCGGCCCACCCTGAAGCCCATATACTACGTGATATATCCACTATGTGGTCCACTTGGAGCTCTACTGCTCAACTGTGCGGTCTACTAGGCGCTCTGTTGCTCCACTGCGTGGTCCACTTTGCGCTTCGTTGCATTCTTTACTTTGCACTCCGCTCCACAAAATGCATATTTTTCACCAAAATCTAGGACAAGTTGGGCTGCGCCCAAGAATAAACCACTTATATCTGCATCTCTATTATTTTATGATTTTTTATGTTTGTGTTTCTGCAATATTTTATGTGTTACATTGCTCTATTATTTAATTTCTAACAATTGGTATTAGAGTCAAAGGTCTATTTGGCTGATAAACTCGTGGGAAGGAAGGGTTTCTGGTTTGAGTCGGAGCAATGGCGAAATATAGTAGGTTTAGGGTTGAGAAATTCAATGGCCAAAACTACCATCTATGGAAGATGTAAATGGAGGATTATTTGTATCAGAAAGATATTTACCTACCATTAAGCAGAAAATAAAAGAAGCTGACAAGTATGACGAATGAAGAATGGTAGATTCTTGATTGAAATGCATTAGGAACAATACCGTTGTGCCTGGTAGTGTCAATGGCATTCAACATTTCAAAGGAAATGAATAAAGAGGGTCTAATGATGGCAGTGGACAAACTATATGAAAAACCCTCCATGTCGAACAAGGTGTTTCTTATGAAGTATTTATTTAATATGAATATGTAAGAAGATGGATATGTTACTGATCATTTAAATGAATTTAACATGATTACCAGTCAGTTAAATTCTATAGGGGTAAATTTTGATGATGAAGTTAGGGCTCTATTATTTCATTGCTCATTGCCGGAAATTTGGAATGGCTTAGTCATGGCCATCAGTAATTTTGTCTCTAGATCTAGTACTTTAAAGTTTGATGATGTTGTTGGTTCTATCCTTAGTGAGAAATGCAACAGAAAATATCAGGTGAGATAACAGGTAATTATTTGACTGCAGAGACTAGGGGAATAAATATAGAGAGAGGAAAGAGCCCAAGACTTAATAGTAAGTCAAGGAAAGGCAGATCCAAATCCATATCGAGGATAGTGTGTTGGAAATATGGGAAGAAAGGACACCTAAAGAAAGACTGCAAATCTCAAAAGGGAAAAGAAGGAGATGGAAAACAAGAGAACAATCATGAAGCGAATCTAATAGGCGATGTGTTGCAGCATTCTTTCATTCTTTCATTAGAAAATATTATTGATTCCTGGAGGGTAGATTTAGGGGCTTCATTCCATGCCACACCCGATAGGAAACATTATCTTGACTATGTTCAAGGAGAATTTGGACAGGTTCGTTTGGGTGATTATAAACCTTGTAAAATCATTGGAATGGATAATGTTTTTATAAAGTAATGGAATGAAAACCAATGGAAAGTAAATGTGGTAAGGCATGTTCGAGATGTAAAGAAAAATATAATTTCAACAGAGCAATTGGGAGGTGAAGGCTGTGCAACTACATTTATAGAAAAAACCTGGAAGGTCATTAAAGGAGTCCTGGTAATATCTAAAGGATAAAAGGTTGGTACAATGTATTTATGAAATGGTATTTCTAATTCTGTTAATACTTTAACCTCCACTATAGTAGATATGACACTATGAAATCATAGTCTCGAGCATGTGAGTGAGAAGGGGATGTCAATTCTTCACTCAAGGAATTAGTTGCCACGTTTGAAGCATGTTGATTTGGATTTTTGTGAGAGTTGTGTTTATGGAAAATAGAGGAGAGCCAAATTTCTCAGAGTTGGGAAAGAAAAGAAGAGTGAAAAAATAGAGTTTGTGCATACAAATGTATGGGGACCTGCTCAAGTGTCATCTCCCAGTGGATCTCACTATTAAGTTACTTTTATTAATGATGTACCTATGAAAAATTGGGTATATTGTATTAGAAATAAATATGATGTCTTTGATATGTTTAAGAAATGGAAATCCTTGGTTGATAATGAGACATGAAAGAAGTTGAAATATCTTAGATTAGATAATGGAGGTGAATACTATGACAAGGAGTTTGATAATTATTGTTCAGAGCATGAATTTCATAGAGAGAAGACAATTCTAGGAACACCACAAGAAAATGGTGTGTCAGAAAGAATGAACAAGACAATCATGGAGCGTGCAAGGTGCATGAGATTGCAAGGATTTCCCTTACAATTTTAGGTAGATTATATAGATACTGTTGTTTATCTAGTAAATAAAGGGTCTTCAATTTCCTTCAATGGTGGTGTTCCAGAGGAGGCATCGACAAGTAAAATGGTAAAATACTCGTTTCTAAATACTTTCGGTTGTGAAGCATTTGTTCACATTAATAAAAAGCAAAGAAAAGCTTGAGGAAAAATCAAAGAAGTGTACCTTTATTAGATATGGTGTGAATGATTTTGGTTCACTTATATGATCATGAGAACCATAAAATCATCAAGAGTAGAGATGTGATATTCAATGAAAAGGTTTCGTACAAAGATCAATTGTAGGGAAAGAAACTAGAAAAAAAAAACATAGAGTACATAGTGCTTGATGAGATAAAAGGAAAAGCAAATTTAAAGGTGCAAGGAAATCATAATGATCAATAAAAACAACAACAACATGCACCTCAAACTCTTGCCAGTGCTGCTAGAATATCTACCAGGCTAAGTAGACCTGTTGAACGATATTCTCCTTCATTATATTATGTATTGTTGACCAATTCTGGTGAACAAAAAGGACATGAAGAAGCAATGCAGGTAGAAAATAGGAAGAAGTGGAAGCAATCCATGGAAGAAGAGATGGAATCCTTGGTACATAACGAAACATGGGACTTAGTCTGGTTGCTTGTAGGTAAAACAACATTGAAGAATAAATGGGTTTATTGGTTGTGTAGGTTTTAACCCCGTACAAAAATTACCTGCATACGAATTATTAAACACAAAAAATAAACAATGGAAGAGCATAACACATAAAACACATATACACAGAGATTTTCCCCTAGATCCCAAAACCGGGACTACCAGCTTGATTTTTCATTATGTTCCTT
>APFE030563434.1:71191-152319 GCA_000404065.3 Pinus taeda
GAGAGAGAGAGAGAGAGAGAGAGAGAGAGAGAGAGAGTGAAATACATTGTATTTTCACTCACAAGGGGAGAGGGAGAGAGAGAGTGAGTGAAATACGTTTTATTTTTGCTCACAAGGGGAGAGAGAGAGAGAGTGAGCGATTGAAATACATCGTATTTTTGCTCACAAGGGGGGAGAGAGAGAGAGAGAGTGAAATACATTGTATTTTCACTCACAAGGGGAGAGGGAGAGAGAGAGTGAGTGAAATACGTTGTATTTTTGCTCACAAGGGGGGAGAGAGAGAGAGTGAGTGAGTGAAATACATCGTATTTTTGCTCACAAGGGGGGAGAGAAAGAGAGAGAGAGAGAGAGAGAGAGAGAGAGATTGAAAAAATACAATGTATTTTAGCTCACAAGGAGAGAGAGAGAGAGAGAGAGAGAGAGAGTGAAATATATTGTATTTTCACTCACAAGGAGAGAGAGAGAGAAATTGAAAAAATACATTGTATTTTCACTCACAAGGAGAGAGAGAAAGAGATTGAAAAAATACATTGTATTTTCGCTCACAAGCAGAGAGAGAGAGAGAGAGAGAGTTAAATACATTGTATTTTCACTCACAAGGGGAGAGATAGAGAGAGAAATACATTGTATTTTCGCTCACAAGGAGAGAGATTGTATTTTCACTCACAAGGAGAGGGAGAGAGAGATTGAAAAAATACATTGTATTTTCGCTCACAAGGCGAGAGAGAGAGAGAGAGAGTGAGTGAAATGTATTGTATTTTCTCTCACAAGGGGAGAGAGAGAGAGAGAGAGTGAGTGAGTGAGTGAAACACATTGTGTTTTTGCTCACAAAGAGAGAGAGAGAGAGAGAGAGAGAGAGAGAGAGAGAGAGTGAAACACATTGTATTTTCGCTCACAAGGGGAGAGAGAGAGAGAGTGAGTGAAATATATTGTATTTTCTATCACAAGGGGAGAGAGAGAGAGAGAGAGAGAGTGAGAGAGTGAGTGAGTGAGTGAAATACATTGTATTTTCGCTCACAAGTAGAGAGAGAGAGAGAGAGAGAGAGAGCTTGTGATTGAAATACATTGTATTTTCGCTCATAAGTAGAGAGAGTGATTTTTATTGAAATACATTGTATTTTCGTTCACAAGTAGAGAGAGAGAGAGAGAGAGAGATTGAAATACATTGTATTTTTTCTCACAAGGAGAGAGAGACAGAGAGCTTGTGATTTAAATACATTGTATTTTCGCTCACAAGTAGAGAGAGAGAGAGAGATTGAAATACATTGTATTTTTTCTCACAAGGAGAGAGAGACAGAGAGCTTGTGATTTAAATACATTGTATTTTCGCTCACAAGTAGAGAGATAGAGAGAGATTTTTGCTCACAAGTAGAAAGAGAGAGAGAGAGAGAGAGAGATCGAGCTTATGATTGAAATACATTGTATTTTTGCTCACAAGTAGAGAGAGAGAGAGAGAGAGAGAGAGAGAGAGAGAGAGATTGCGATTGAAATACATTGTATTTTCGCTCACAAGTAGAGAGAGAGAAAGAGAGAGAGAGAGAGCTTGTGATTGAAATACATTGTATTTTCGCTCACAAATAGAGAGAGAGAGAGAGTGAGAGAGAGAGCACATGGACCAGTGATGGAAGAGATTGTTTGGGATGTTACCAATCCTCAACCAAGAGTCTCAAAGTGGCATACATGATGTCAATGAGGCGAGGGAGGCATACACATACTTTTTGATATAACTAATACAAAGAATAAAATGATGTGCCCAACAAAGCGGGGTTGAGGAAAATAATATATATTACATCAAATGGATGGATCAATGGGTAAGAATATAGTACAATGAAATATAGAGCATTAGATACATGTTATTGGAACAAAAATGCCATGATTAATATCATGAAATTTTTTAATCTTGTTACATAGTACCAAAAGCCCCCTTTCTGAAGAAAAGGGGTAGAAACAAATTATGTTGAATAAGAATGGGCTCTGAATATTTGAATAAGCCAACTAGAGAGAGGTTGTGTTGTGATCTCTGAGAAAAGTGTAACTAGGCCAGTCAAATCAATGGATCTGCATACATGGTTGGATAATCAATTATTGTAGACTAGGCAAGCAGGGGGACTACCTAAAGGACAATCCCCTCCCGAGGTCTGAAAACAACTTAGGAATGCCTAGTGAATTTGGGACAATCATCTAAAGCACTAGACCATCAAGTGTGTGATTCTCTAACATGCAATGATGAGTTAAGGTCAAGCATGTGAGAAATAACCAATTTAGAGAGTAGTGAGGTCTCACTCTACTTGATCTGAGACACCCATGAATGAGGAAGATCACATTTTCCTCTAGGCCAATCCCTTAGATTGGATGTGTTGAAGTTGATAAAGGAAGGCTCACTGGAGTTAAGGAAATGATGAATCCTAAAAAATGGCATGAGGTAAAAAGTATAATTCATTTAACAAATACTAACATGATCCGGATTTAAACAGGAACGCAACAAATTACAAAGATAACCATAAACACAAAGATGCAACAGAAATAATACTTCATTTCATTAATGCAAAATACTGAAATATGCTTACAAATAGAATTGGAAATAAACCAGCTAGGGCGATGGTAGCTTATCTCTGAGAAGAGATGTGGCAGCTACATACCTCTGAACTATGTTACAATGAGGCTAGAAGGCCTATTTATTGTTGAGAAATAATAGAAAACCCTTAACATTCCAAAACCTAACCCTAGAAGATGAAACGCCAAACTGTGGGCTCCGTCTGAGTAAATTGGTACATCAACTTCTCGGGGTCGTAACTTTGGCATACAATCTTTGTTTGACACAAACAATATCTCGTTAGAAAGATCTATCCAAGAACTACAACTTTGGGAAGAGCAACATCAGTCCATGGACCCATGTTGCTCCCAGTTTTCCCAAAAGACGTTGTTTAGGGCCTCAAAATAGCTCTGGAAGTTCAGGACCCAAAAAACTACTAAAAATAGTAAACTTGGCTACAATTAAGGAAATTGAAAAGCTGAAAGAAACAACGGTGGGGGTCCAAGTGGATTTGGTAGGTGGCCACTGATATCCACCTAGATCATTCCTCCCCCCTTAGGAATCAATGGTCCCCATTGCGTTGAGTTCCTTCATGAGATGAGGAAACTTCTGCTGAACTTGGTCCCTGGTGAGCCACTTGCCTTGGTCAAGAGGTTGGCCTGCTTTGACAACTCGATACAATTGGATATTCTGTTGGTAAGTGTGCTTGATCTGTGTGTTCATGATCCAATCAGTTACAGCTTGTTCCATGCAATCTTAATTTAACTCTATGGGTGTGAGCTATTCTGCAATGTCAGATGTGTCTAGTAATGGTGGAAAGTATGGCTGAAGGTGGTCCACATTGAACATTGGGTGCCGGCCAAGGAATGGGGGAATGATGAGCTCAAATGCATTGTCTCCCACAACCTTGGTAATGGTGTAAGGACCATATCAAAGTGATCTGAGTTTCCGATAGGCTTCGGTGAGGCGTTCCTTTTGCAAATGCAACCAGACTTTGTCGCCCACCTGAAACTTGTGTGGCACCCGATGTTGATCATTTCGCTGCTTGTACTTGGCATTTGATTTCTCCATAAGGTCATGGACCTGTTGGCGAATATGTTGGATTTCCTCCATGAAGTTGTTTGCCTTATTTGCTTCAGACTGGACATGAGCCGAACCTGCGTGAGTAGCTGCAAATGGCATGGCCCTATCAATGGGACATAGTGGCTAGAATCCCAAGCCCACCTGAAAAGGGTTGTAGCCAGTCGAGCTATGGAGAGCCTAGCTGTAGTTGTGCTGAACATAGGGGAGGCTCTCATCCCATGTGCATGGATGCTTTGAGTTGTACATGCATAGAATGTGTATGATCATCATTTTGACAACCTCTGTCTGGCCATCAATTTGAGGATGGAAGGCTGTGGACTTAGTGAGTTTGGTGTCAAGCATCGACTAGTGACTGGACCAAAATGTACTGAGGAACCTGCTGTCCCGATATGAGATGATAGACTGTGGGATCCCAACGTGCACCCACACTCGTTCAAAGAAGAGTTTAGCAGTGGATTCTGCTATGATATTCTTCTTGCAGGAGACCATAATGGCCATCTTCGAGAACCTGTCGACGACCACAAAAACATAGTCATTTCCATGCTTAGTGGAAGGAAGGCCTGACATGTAATCCATGGAGATGGATTCCCAAGGTCGACTAGGGGTAGGCAGCGGGGTATAGAGGCCTTGCTTCTTGATGGTCGGTTTGGTAATGGCACAGGAAATGCATGATCTGATGTACTTCCTGACATCCTATCGAAGATTCAACCAATAGAAATTCTTATGTAGTATTGACATTGTTTTCTTGACCCCGAAATGTCTAACAGTCCAATTGTAGTGTGCTTCCCAAATCATCTTGGCATTCTCACTTGAAGGAACACAAAGGTGACCCAGGTGGCATAACAGGGCATCTTGGAGGTGAAAATCTGGAACATGCTGACCCTCTAAGAGTGTCTGGTAGGTGTGGCCGAATTCTAGGTTGCTTTTGTAGAGAATTGGCCAATCAGAAGTTTCATGCCCACAAGAGTTGAGCACAATGGTTAACGCCATGATCGATGGTCGACTGAGGCAATTTGCAACATTATTGGTGCTACACTTCTTATACTTGATATTCAAATGGAATTGTTGCAGGTATGTGGACCACTTTTGATGGCAATCATTTTGCAATTTCCCTTGGGTCTGTATGAACTGTAGGGGTTGGTGGTCTGTGTGGATGACTGTTTCCTTCCCCAAAATGTAATGCTTCCATTGTGGGCAGGCTTGCACAATGGAATACATCTCTTTTTCATAAGTGGGATACTTCTGGACTGTGTCTCACTATGATATGCTACTGGATGCTCATGTTGAGTGAGGACTGCTCCAATAGCATAGTCAAAGGCATCTGTCTCGACCTCAAATGGTTGTTGCAAGTCTAGTAATGCAAGCATTGGTGCCATGCATAGGCGATCTTTCAACTCTGTGAATTCCTTTTATTGAGTTTCAGACCAAAAAAAAAATTATTTCGCTCCTCCCTCGGTGACTTGAATCAAGGGCCAAGTGATATAAGAAAATCCCAACACGAACTTGCGGTAGAAGTTGGCAAGACCTAGAAAGCTATGAAGCTCTGTTAGAGTGGTTGGAGATGGCCAATCTCGAATGACTTGGATCTTGGATGGATCCACATGTACCCCTTGTACATCAGTAATGTATCCCAAATACTAACCCTGGGTCATGCCAAAAGTGCATTTCTCCAAATTGGCACATAACCTATGTTACTGTAGTGTTTGGAGAACCTGTCGGATGTGGTGGAGGTGTTCTTCCCAACTCTGGCTGAATATTAGGATGTCATTCAAGCATAGCACTACAAATGAGTTGGTGAATGGCCCCAAGATGTCATCCATTAGCCTCATGAAGGTTGCAAGAGCATTCATCAATCCGAAAGGCATAACCAACCATTCGAAAAGGCCCTCCTTGGCTTTAAAGGCAGTCTTCCGCACATCGGAGGGTTCGATTGGTACCTAGTAATATCCTGACTTCAAATTGATCTTGCTAAAATATTTTGCCCCCTTTAGTTGGTCCAAGAGGTCATCAATTTGTGGGATCGGGTACCTATTACAGACAGTGATCTTGTTCAACACCTGATAGCCAATACAGAGTCTCCAAGTCCCATCATTCTTCTGTACCAACACGATCGGTCTCCCACAGGGCGATGAACTTGGATGGATGTGACCTTTCTGTAGCATCTCCTAAATCTGCCTCTTGATTTCATCATTCTCGAGAACAGAGTACCGATAGATTGGTTCATTGGGCAATGGCGCACCTAGGGTTAGATCGATGGAGTGCTTGATCTGACAGTGTAGAGGAACCCCTGAGGGGGAGGTGAAGATACCCTCATACTCCTCCACAACCTTGTCCATCTGTAGTTGTTATGTGGAGGGGCCATGTCTGGAGGTCGTGACCACCATCTTCATCGTTCCTTGAGGGTGTATCATCAAGAAAACAAATTTCCTGGTTTTGGAAATGAGCTTACTGCATTGTTTTACAGTAATCAAAGAGATGGCGGTAGGCGGTGCTACTTCCGGTATCTTGTACAACTTATTTCCTAAAGTAACAATAACAACACAGGGCCTTGATTCATACACAACATGTTCCTTCCACAAGTAAGGTTGTCTTAATAATACATCACAAACTTCAAGGGGATCAATGTCACATAATACCTCATCCGTGAAGGGCTTGATGTTGTATGGAAGGAGACACTATTGGCTTACGTGAAGATCCTGTCCTTCGTGAAGCCACCCGATGTTGTACGGTTGTGGATGTGTTGTGGTTGGTAAGCCCAGCCACTTCCCAACCTCTGCTGAAACGAGATTATTTTGGCTCTTGCTGTCAACAATGAACTGTAGCAAGGAGCCCTTTACCCACATCTAGGAGTGGAAGAGATGCTCCTCCTCCTCTAGATCTTTGGGTTCCTCCTTCTGGATCTTCATGGTGGCAACGGTGGCGTTGGTCTTTGCATCGATAATCTATTTGCCTTTGTCATTCCCCTTGTCGGGTCGTGACTCAGAGCTAGAACATGCATTTGATTTTGAAACCTTTAGCTCGACCACCAGTGACTATTTGGCCCGACACTTACTTGTGTTATGAGTGGAACTCTTATGGAACTCACACCACTTTCCTGTGTCCTTTTTCGGCTTCACGACGTTGTTCTTTACTTGCAGCTTTGGTGGGTTTTCTTGGAATACCTTGCCTTGGCTTTGTCCTTTGTTCTGTGGTTTGGGGGCACCTTTCCCTTGCATCGGATTCATAGATCCAAAGTCTCTCTTCTTCTGTTTAAAATTTTGCTCGACCTTGACGGCATATCGGTACGCCGTGCCGAGCGAGGGGATGTTTAGGAATTATATTTCTTCTTGGATGTACTTGTGCAAGTATCCGCAGTATTTGAGTATCAAATGTTGCTTCGAATCCTTGATACCCAACTTTATGTGAAGGGTATGGAAAATATTGGTAAACTCCAGCACATCTTAGTCCCTTCCCTGTCGCAGCGTGGTCCACTTTATGTATTGATCCTCATAGCTTCCAACAGGTTAGTACTACCCCTTGATGGCCTCTCAGAATGAATCCCAAGTGGGTACAGCTGAAAACAGTGAGCCTATACTTTCATCCTTCTTCTCGCAGTAGGTTTGCCACCAGTCCTTGACGTGGGGGGCTGCTTTGAGAAGAGCGAAAATAATATTTTCTCAACTGGAAAAATCATGAACAGAAAAATATCCCTCTAGAAAAATTAACAATTTATTGATGGCATTTGCATCTATCTAACCCTTGAATATGGGGATTTCAAAATTAACTTGTACCTTAAACGGTGTGACCTTTCCAGAGTAGTTGTTGGAAGCCGAGGCGTCGCCCCTGGGTAGTCGCTGAAGGATCTGGGCGAAGTTGTCCATCATCGCATTCCTTTGTCACTCGAGGGCTTCTTCAAGCAAGATTTTGATAGGATCTCCTTCCCTCTTGTCTTTCTTTTCATCCGCCATGGGAGGCTGTCGGGATTTGCGAGACTAGTCTTGCAAAGGTTCGACCAGTTCAAGCCCTAACTCCTTATATCCCGACCTCGTTGGGGACATGCATAGAAAAAAAAAAAAAAAAAAAAAAAAAAAACCGCTCTTATACCACTGATCTGGATTAAATAGTACGCAACAATTACAGAGATAACCATAAACACCGAGAGGCGCAGTGGGAATATACTCATTTCATTATGTAAAAATATTGAAATAGCTTACAAACAGAATTGGAATTTAAACCAGCTAGGCGATGGTAGCTTATCTCTAAGAAGAGATGTGGTGCTACATGCCTCTAAACTATGTTACAATGAGGCTCAAAGGCCTATTTATTGTTGAGAAACAATGGAAAACCCTTAACATTCCAAAACCTAACCCTAGAAGATGAAACGCCAAACTGTGGACCCTATTTGGGTAAATTGGTACATCAACTTCTCGGGGTCGTAACTTTGGCATATGATCTCAATTTGACGCACACAATATCTCATTAGAAAGATCTATCCAAGAAATACAACTTTAGGAAGAGAAACATTAGTCCATGGACCCATGTTGCTCCCAGTTTTCCCAAAAAACATCGTTTAGGGCCTCAAAATGGCTCTGGAAGTTCAGGACCCGAAAAACTGCTAAAAATAGTAAACTGGGCTACAAATAAGGAAAATGAGAAGCTGAAAGAAACAATGGCGGGGGCCCAAGTGGATTTAGTAGGTGGCCACCAATATCCACTTGGATCATGGGTATAATGGTCTGAGGGGTGGACTTATGACTTCCCTTGTTTAGAGCATGACATGAAAGTTGACCTGGTAGCAACTAAAAACATTTTGATCGGAATGGTCAATTACTAGGTAAAATATTTTCAAAGACACATCAGTAAACCAATGTGACATCTAAAGGTCTAATATAAATAATACAAGATGGGTACAACTCATGGAGTTGCTGACATACTATAATAGGAATTGTTTTGGTACTGAATAGTCTCCATGGGACATGAAGGTGACTTAATGTGAATGCTTTGAACAAATGTGACAAGATGATGCTTCCATTGACTAAACCAAGTAGAAATAGGGTACAAGGCCCTCTTAGGGTAAATCAAGAGATAATAAATATGGGGAGTTTAGGGGTACATGGGTTCTTAACATGATGAGTGGAAATGTAGGTGTTGTTGGCTCTGATATGTAGTCAAACCAAATTGCCAATCCAGAAGTGGATTGAAGGGCATGGGCACCAAACTGCAATGGATATTATGATGTTATCATGCCCATGTGAGGAGGGCTATAACACTTAATAGATGACATATGCAAAATATGGATGGGTTGATCCATATACCAAAATGTGGGGGTCCCTAAGGTGAGTTTCGCTAAATGTTAAGAAAATGCAATGAATGAAGAAATGGTGCTCTATGCTATATGCCACAAGGAATAGGCCCAAAGTAGACCCATATACATGAATAATGGTGGTGTACTCATGATGAAATTACAAACAAAATTTGATAGGTATAAGGATAATGTGTTTTCCAAGTACAAGAGGAAAATGTATAGAAATTAGATTGCAAAAGAAAAGGATTTAATTCTTCATGGAAAACATGGCTTCCTAGTGAAGTATGAAACCAAAAGGAGTTAAGAAATACCCATTTGAGGATTTTAAAAGGTTATCTTGAAGATGCTAACATTACATTAATTGGAGCTTGGACATGCCCATAATGGCTAAGGGAAAAGTCTTGGAATTTTCTATAAAAGGGGTTTTCCCTCCAATTCCAAGTCATTGTTGCATTTGGTGGGGTAGAGCTTGGAGAAAGGGAGGAGGCCCTCAATCCTAGTGAGATCTTTGTAGAAAACCAATTGTTATAATTTGGATCTTTTAATTTCATGTGGGTGTCCTTCACGTGTCAATTTTTGTGGAATAGTTTTTAGGATTAGGTCTTTTAAGGTCCATAGAGACCACCTTCCCAATTTTTGAGTGTCAATGCATTTATTGAACATGTTTTAGTGGTGGGACCACATTAAATGTCAATTACATCTATGTTGGGCCAACAAAGGTCTCATGGGGAGACCTGCATTAGTTAATTGGATCCTAGGGGCCTCAAATGGGGGAATTTTTCTCCTCAAGGAGGACCTATTTCAAAACTTACCATAAATTTTTACATGTTGATGTATTACTAATGAAAAATGTTGTTTTTGTAGGTATGGAAAAGTTCAAGGTGTTATGGAGGGAATGGGAGTTTGATGAAATCTGAGTACAAGTTTTGGAGAACTAAGCTATGGAGGGGGTTTTGGCTCAATATGTATTACTTGAATTATTTTAAAATCCATTGCTGAGGGCCAGAGAGAGTCTCTTTACTTGGAACATGAGTTATTGGGATCCAAATATTGAGCCCTTTGAAGTTTAGGACATCTAGATCCCTATCACTATCTAAGATATATATTTTTTTGACAAGGCTCCCTCGTGTGGGTGTGGTGGGAGAAACTCAATCAGTATTTCCTTGTGGATGTGACTAAAGGAGTTCATAGATAGACATAGTGTAATCAATGCCCAAGTAAGGGACTCAACTATATAGTTGGTGGATTTAGAGAGGATCGAGACATGGGATATTTTAACAATAGCGATCTACATCTTGGGTATTGTTGTGATGCATATGAAAACCCCCATTTGTTTCTAAAATAATTGGGGACCCTATTATTTTTCTTTATTTATTTGCCTTTCCTTATTCATTATCTAGCTAGC
The DNA here is from genome assembly GCA_000404065.3 of Pinus taeda. Taxonomy (NCBI): domain Eukaryota; kingdom Viridiplantae; phylum Streptophyta; class Pinopsida; order Pinales; family Pinaceae; genus Pinus; species Pinus taeda. Next base: position 81,497 of record APFE030563434.1, read on the forward strand.
TATAAGTTGCTCTCAATAGATTTCTTATGAAATAAAAATGTTTAAGTTTGATTTTATATAGTTTTGTTTGAAATTTATTAGAAATTCATATCAGGATCACATTTGGAGCAAATGGCCAAGAAAAATCATGAGTCCTGGATATCATTTAAGTCTTAGTACTAATCTACCTATCTAACATCTACCTTGTCCCATAATAGGATGTTCCTTGGCTAGCATGGGTGTATGGACATGTGGATTGCCCTTATCCCTTTGTTAAATAAACCAAATATGTTGCTTTTTTGTGTTATATTTTATTTTAGTTTGGATTCTATATCATGTATCCACCCATCCAGGTTAGATTCATGCCAAGAATAACTTACATACTCTGTCCCCTGGATGACCAAATATGTTGAGTTCTATAACCACAAAAATTAACTTAATCAAGATTAAATAGTAATTAATTAATGAGTGGTGACTAATTTTACCATCCAGTGTCTCATTCAAATAAGAACACTTTACATGCCCCACACCTTAGATCACCAAAGTTATATTAAGCTCGCTTGATCATAAGAGTAGGATAATCAAGTTGTCATTATATATTAGTTTTTTTTAGCACCATGGAGGAGCAACGACAAAGGATGCTTGTGATAAATGAAGTCGGAGAATCTCATCCTTGACCTTGGACTTGGAAGGGAGGAGGCATACATGTCGAATCATTTGTTTTTTTTTATATTTGTGGCTAGATTGGTTAGGGTTTGTAGTTGTCCATCAAGAAATGGATTTTCAGAAGTTTGAACAACACATATGATTTGGGAAGAACAACACCAGTCCATAGCTGATCTGGCATGTTATGGGGAACATGGAGGTAGAAAAGCATGTTGAAAATAGTAGCGAGGAAGGTTCTTAATTATTTCCTTAATCAAAGGGACCTCAATGAGTTCTTCCTTAGCATGCTCAAATTCCTATAAGTTAGGACCTACTTCCTATATGTTAGGATGCGTTCCTAATATTTTGGATAAGTCCCTACAGATTAGGTCAAGTTCCTATAATTTAAGATTTGTTCCTAAGAGTTAGGACAAGTTATGAAGAAATTAACTAATGCACTGAAGTGGAAGGTCGAGTTTCTTGTCTTCTAGTGCGAGTTAAATTGGGAAAAGGATGAGCGATTGAATTTCAAGTTCTAGAATTGAGATAAGACAAGTTGCATGAGTTAGCTCAACTCATTTATCTCTTCAATCAAAAAATCAATTCCTAAAATATAATTTTCCAGATTTAGCCATTCAAAAAGCTTATAATGAGGAACAAAGGCACAATTATATTCATTCTTGAGCATGATTTTTTGAGTTTGTGAGCTTGTGAGGGAAAAAACATACAAGAAAGATCCTGTGCAAGTATTGAAGATTGAATAATTTCCTTGGGAATGTGCTAGGAAACAAGGGCTAATTCCTATGAAATGAGATCAGCCCATGCGCTAGGAAATAGGGGCTTATTTCCTATTATTTGTGCAAGGATTTTGGTTTCATTCAAGCAAGGAAAGAAGGCAAGCAGATTAGGGGTCTTGTAGATTGTTTCAAGCTTAGTTCAAGCATGGAGATCATTGTATTCTCTATTGAAACTATATTGTATTATAAGAGATCTATTTCTCATTCTTATTCAATAAGATTCTCAATCAAGCATAGGGTTCTCTTAGTTGGGTTCCCTAGAAAATTGTGTTGTTGAATTGTGTGATTGTGTATTGAATTTTGTTCTATTTCATTGAAAAATAAATAGAGAAATTCTATGTATATTTGAAAAGGAATTAGTTTCAAATTGTTCATATTAGCAATTACATAATTTCATGGATTTTCTACATGGTATTAGAGCAGTGAATAGAATCAACCAACACATAAATTTCAAATTGGGAGAATGCTAAGTAGGAGAAGATGGTGACAACAAGTCTTAGAGATTAGGATAGAATTGACAAAGCCTCTGACTTTGGTGTTTGAAAGGAAAATATGATATTTCTATTGATGAGATTGGTCTGAAGGAGTTTGTGACATAGTTGTACTGATAGATCCTATCCATTTCCATGAGTACAAGAAGGATATGTCCAAGGCGAAAAGGATGATTCTTGATGGAGTTTGAGATCATATAGTTCCACATATAATAGAAAATAATACAGCAAATGATATGGGGGATGTCATTGTGAAGCTATACTAGGATCTATATAAGAATCATAAAATGATTCTCAAGGAGAAGTTCAGGCTCACAAAGATGTAAAAGGGTGAGAACGTAGCTTCCTATCTCACCAAGATTCAGGGAGTCTGAGAAGAGATTTCAGCTATAGGAGAGAAAACATAATATAGTGATCTTTTGGAGACAACTATAAATGGGTTTACCAAGGGATGGAAAACTTTCATTTAGGGAATAACTAGATGAGACAAGCTACCAGATTGGGAATGTCTGTGGAGTGATTTCACTTAGGAAGAGCTGAAGCTCAGTCTTATTGAGGGTTCTACTAGCAGCAGTGGCAAGGGGTTGAAGTTTGAGAATGAATAGGAGAAATTTTCTCTTGCAAGTAAATCTAAGGCAAGAAAGGTAAGCGGAAGGGTGAGACTAGTCAGAAGAGTGACAAGAAGAAGAAGGATCTAATTAAGATCAAGTGATTCCACTGCCATGAGTTCGGGCACTACACTACTAAGTGTCCAAATCAGAAGAAGAAGGGGTCGAATAAGGAGAATGTGGTTGCATCAACTGAGGTAGATGAGTTTTTTTCTCAGTTTAAGAAACATTTCTCAATGATAGCTTGCATGGAAAGCTTAGTAATCATTGGCACATGGTATATTGATTCAGGTGCCTTCTTTCACATGACCAAGAATATGAAGTATTTCAGCTAGCTGGAGGAGATATGCAGGCTCGTATCAATATTGGAGATAATGACAAGTATGAAACCAAGGGATTTTGTATCGACATATTTGAGAGGGATTATGGGAGCTCTCTCATCTCAAAGATGTTCTCTATGTTCCAAGGCTGAAGAAGAACGTGGTTTTAGTAGCAACTCTTGAGGACAAGGGATATGATGTCATGTTCAATAGAGGTGTTGTTGTATACCCTACATTTTGTGTGTGTGTGTGTGTTAAGAGGGATGCATTAAGAATATTTGGCTCAAAAATAGATCAATGGATCATGTGGGCGCTTCTGGGTCCTAGTGATAAATCAAGAACCTCTAGTGTCATAACTCATAGCGATATACTCCTTCACTAAGCAGGCACAATAGTTTGATAAGAGAAAATAGCAAAGGAATGAAGTTGGGGCTAATGGTTGAGTGGGCATGAGGGCAGATCATCATTCACCTCCATGCAACTGACCCCTCGAGACACTTCCAAGGGGTAACTTATGTGAAAACTAAACCGATGCCACACCCTATAATGGAAAAGTCAGCGGGGCAATATCTACCGATTGACGACCTAGTTTGATTCCGAGGGGTCTCAACTTGATCCCACTCCCCAATCATTCACCTACTAGAGAGAAATGGGGACCACCTGTGTTGGGCATGGAATCCCCCCGAGGCATGTTTTGGGGCTCAAAGCCCATGTTTTGACCAAATAATGTTGTAAATCCCTGTGAATTTCAGGCGTGGAAGTATGTCAGAGTCATAGGGTTGTCTGCCCTAGGTTGTAATGTAATGTTGGCCTACCCATGGTCCGTGGACCATGGGATTGTATAAATAGAGTGAGGCTTTAAGTGTAAAATATAGTGAAGAAGGAAGCATGGAATAGAACCAAGTCTAAGGGATTGAGTCGTAAGTGTCTAAGTGAGTCTTTGGGTCGTAGAGTAGGAGAAGGCTCTGCAGCTGAGTGCGCAGAGGCCTAGTTGTCCGCAACTGAGTGCACAGACCCTTACAACTAAGTGCACAAGGCAGAGTCTAGTCTGTAACTGAAGAAAGAGAATAATAAAGATAAGTTTATCTTAATTCCGTGTATCTGTTCTTGGGTTGTTATCTGTTGATATGAATTGCAATTATACAGTTTATTTAATGCACGCACTTGTATGAATGATTTATATTGCTAAGTGTACATTAGACATGCAAGTGAGCTAAGTTAATCAACTAACAGCGAACTACTAGTAAAGACTTGGGTAATAATAGTGTTCGGCCCCCCGAGTAAGGCTACGCGAAGGCAACATCACATGCTACAAGGTACGGGTTAGTGTGCGTAGGGTCGAACTACGGACCACTTGAACTCATCAGACATCTGTAGGGTGCAAAAACCTGGTTCTAACACCCTCTCATACTACTTTGGGTGAGAACTTAGTCCGCACTCCATGGACTGTTGCCGAAAGGGCTAGTAGTACTAGGATTTGTTTGGCTAATTAACTCTGAACTTGAGTTAGGCCCCAAAAAGCCAACAAATGGTTTCGTTGCTAGGACGGGGATCTACATCAAAGATGTCTAATGTCATGTCACTGGAAGCCAAAAAAGAAAGGAATTGAAGGGTTGTTGTACAGAAAAATTCACAAGTTCGCGGTGCAGGAAAATAGGAATCCATGAATATCAAAGGAATAGTGGTTAGAGCACTACTTATATACGGAAATCCACGAAATTTTCTTTGCATCCTTCCCCTTTGAGTTGTATAAGTGGATCGCGAAGCTAGCAAACAGTCAGGGAAGGTGTAGGCTCGAAAAATCGATTATGTGAACTCCATAATTGGTGCACAGACTAGAGGCGTCGGAAGATAAGATCATGCACGTTGTGGATCATTGACTCAATTGAATTATAGGAGGATTCATCACCGAGTTCGCGGTTGATACTTCAGTTAGCTATAGCGAGGTAGAATGACGCTTCCTCAAAGGGCCGCGAGGTAAGTACATTAAATCTTTGAACACTTGGATTAAAATGCTATTGTGTGAAAAGCGGGTTATGCAAAGATGTTTGGGGCTACGTGAAATGGGAGGATCTATAGAAACGAAGGTAATACAAAGATAGAAACTAGCCCCTTGATTTCATCTCGGCGAGAAAGCGAGGAAGAGCTTGTGAGGGTTTCACCAAGGAGTGTGATCAGTCTAATAAGGCAATGAATTCCATGCATACCACCCCCACCTACACCACAACCAATTTCACCATCTTCACCCCCATCTTCGCCCACACCACCTCCACCACCACCACAATTCAACATGGCAAGCGCGATAAAGTTTCCAGTGTTCAAAGGAGTAGGGAATGAAGAGCTGAACCAGTTTTGGTTCGTGATAAAGGTTATATGGGCAGCGTAGGGAGTCATGGATGAAAATATAAAGAAAGAAATGTTGGTTAGCACTCTGCAAGATCACACACTGACGTGGTACGTTAAGCATTCCAATGACAATTTGAATGCAGGGATCACAGATATCCAATCTGCATTGGACAAAGAATTTAGTAGGCCAAAATCAGAGACACAGTTGATCATTAGATTTAAGGAAATCACAATGCTTCCAGGCAAGACCCCCTAGGAGCTAGATCAGAGATTGAAGAGTAAAATCTGGGAAGCTAATATGACTTTGATAGATGGGCAACACCATGCATGGTTTGTAGCATCGCTAACGCCGCATCTAAGGACCGCATTGCCGCAACAAAAGATAACCACTTAGGTCGAGGCCTTGGAGATTGAAATGAGACTGCACGAAACCCCGATACAAGATATTAACTTGGAAGTTCAACAGATCCACACAGTTGCAAAACTTGTGCCTTGAAATGCAGAGTTTGAAACAAGACAGGACAGCTTGCCTAGAAGTGCGTGAGGAGGTATGGTGCATAAAATGTAAAGGCAAGGGGCACGAGAAGGACCATTGTCTAGCCTTCATGAACTACCTATTAGGAGGAGGGCCAATGCCATTGAGACCAGAGGCACAAGTCGGGCCAAGCGCGACACTTGCATTATGGTGCACGATTTGTCAGATAGAAGGGAAGCACGCTATAGATAACTGTCACCTATTGCAAAAGTATACGCATATGTCCCAATAGTTGTTCTATAATTTTTGCAGGTCAGTAGGCCATTATGAACGCACCCGTAGAAGCTATGAACTGATGATGGATCAGACTCCTGCCTACAGAGTTCAAATTGAAACATGAGCCCTCGATCAAAATATAGGGATGGTGCACACTGGATTTCAGGGGTGCGGAAAATGTTGAGGTGGAATGGGACTAGGAAGGGGTCACAGACAGCTAATTTGTTACAATTGCATAGGGCTATGGCATTATGCTCATGATTGTACAAATTTGACAAGAGCATCATGTTTCTATTGTACCTAGTTTAATCATGAGACCGAGGACTGCTCCACATTGATAGCGAGGTTGCATGATAAAGGAATACTCCAGCCTCCCCCGACTCAGAATATGCAAATGATGAGGTCTGAGCTGCACGAAGAGAACCTGAATGTAAACATCGTGCTTCGAAGCGGTATTACGACAAGAGATGACAAGGGCAAGCAACCCAAAGAAAGTGCTTGGGTTCGCAAGGCTCCTACAAAGGAACCAGAGTTTGATTTGGAGAGCACAAAGGAGAAATTCATGGAAGCTAATAAGAGCTTCACGGAGGCCTCCACTTCAGGTAGTAAGGAAAAACTAGAATTGGAGGTGGACCCATCAATGCTTACTACCTTTTTGGAGACATTCATGAAGCTATTACACTACAACAAGGTTGTTAAGGGGCTGCAGGAACTCATCACTAGGTGCGATGAGTTAGGAGAACTGCGCGTAGTTTGGAAGCTTGGGAAGCACACAACGCGAATAGGAAGGGAGATGAAATTGAATGCGAAAATCGGGGAATATGAAATGGATCAAGTGATTCTGGATTTAGGATCGGACGCAAACGTACTACCAAAGCAGACATGGGGGCGCATGGGCAGGCCAACGTTGCAATGGTCCCCTATTCAATTTTGAATGGAAAACCAGCAGAATATACTACTGATGGGAAGATTGCAAGGAATAATGGTAGACATCGAAGGTGTGAGCACGCTTGTAGATTTCAAAGTGATAGAAATTGTCAGTGATAACAATCCCTATCCTGCATTATTGGGAATAGATTGGGACACTAATATGAATGGAGTAATAAATATAAAGAAGAGCAAGATGATTTTTGAGAAAAAATCATTATGCACAGTGGTACCGTTAGACCCTGCAGAAGGATCGTGCTACACAGAGCTAGTGCACGACTATGACAATGACAACGATCGAGACTGTATCTACAAGATAGTCGCTCGAGAACAAGATTGGGTGAAACCTATAGCGGATGGTATGATTTCATGGAAGCTCTTGCACATTGGATTCAGATGAGGAAATAGAACGATGGCAGAACCGGTTACACGAGGTAACCATGCTCAATTGCAACATGATGGTAAGATCACTACGTTATGTGACAATAGAGGAAATGGATCTACCTATGTATGATGGGTTCACAACAATGGATGAATTCCTGAAAAAATTTGAAGGAGAGGTGCCAGAACAACAACGTTCTAATGCTCTGAACTGGGCATTGCGCATTATGCCCACAAGATGGTGGTGTACACATCAAAAAAGTTTTGAGAGCTGGCGTGACTCCAGAGGTATATGATTTGGAAAGCCTCCACTATGGATGGAAGCTAACAATAATGGACAAACAACCTATGCGCCCACCTCTCCAGATGGGTATAGGTGTATGGTAAGCAACCTGCACGAACCCACACCATCCTCATGATAGGAAACATGAACAACAAGCGGGAGGAGACAAGACAAGGGTGCGATCGACAAAGTATGATAATACCAAGCGCACTGAGGATTATACACAGGGAAGCCTTTGACAAGGTGTGTGCAGTGCTAAACATGGTCCATCATGTGAGTCGCAATGACTGGGACCTGCATGTACCAGTGGTTCTATGGGCTTATAGGACCATGTACAAGACCTTGACCACACATGCACTTCTAAAGCTAAAGTATGAAGCAGAGGCTGTGACCCCTATGGAGCATGTGAAGCCTAGTTCGACATAGCAGCACCCATAGATACGATGGTTTGCAAAGCCCGAAAGTAAGAAATCACATAGCCACAAGAAACAAAACACATAAGACTCGAGGAAGAAATCTGATAGGGAAACCTTAGACTTCACGAACTTGAAAAAGACGGGTACGACTAAGGGAGAAAAGCACTTCGATGGATGCAGAAGTCAAGAAGGTGGAAGATGGAATAATGGAAGCATTTCTCATAGAAAAACCAAGGGTGGTAAGGCAAGGTGTGTATGATCTTACTAACAAGTTGGAGAACTATCGCCATGAACTTGTTAGCCTGGTGCCTTGGCTTGGACCACATATTGCCAAACATAGTAACTAGGGTAGTGCATTGCTAGTAGTAAAGGGCACGAGGCTGACCACAACTATGGAAGGTGGGGATTCTCCATGAACCATGGTGGAGGATAGGATGGAGCCCCACATGGGTGGTGTGACCACCTAACTAGCTGCAGGAAGGACAGTCTTAGCACTTCAGGTAGTTGAAAGGAAGCGCGGGACTATAAACTATTATGTGCGGAAACTGCATGATATTGGGGATGCACGCAGAAGCAGAGCATCACAGGGTTCGCGATTGCGTACGGAGGACTGCGCTGCCATGTGGATTAGTTGGAAAGTGACCATTGGTGTCATTATTCATGATGGGATGCTCAATTTGAGGTCAAATTGAGTGGGCGGCGGGCATTTAAGACGCAATTTATGGGAAAGATTTGGGAAAATATGCCGCCAAGAAAGCAGTAATGGCCCGAAGTTGGGAGGAACGGTCGAATTCGAATTCAAAAGGCACTATAAAACACAAAGGGCTGGCCAACGAACAACACTTCGTCATTTGAGAATTGAGCGCTTGAGCAGAGCATTGAGTATTGAGAGCCGAGTGATAATTGAGCCCCTAAGTTCGTGAGTGACAGAATACAGCTGAGATACGATGACATCTACTAAGGATGGTTTGGGAATTAAATAGGTAACCACTAGTGAGGCTGCGCAGACCCCCATGGTGGAGGATGTTCCAAAAGGTGCTAAGGTTGTGACAGAAATCCCCAAATCACCGCGAACGCCGAGGCACAAGAAAGATAAACAAACAATGGCCCCCGTATGCATGTCCCCGAGGAACCCACTATGCAATAAGCTATCAATGGCCGATAAAGGAAAATCTATCATGGTTGACACATATGAGGAAGAAGAAGGTTTATATGCCCTTATCATCATAATAGAAGAAAACGAAGATATGGAGGAAGATATTCAACCTATATGCTCTGCAACAAAACTACCCGTGTATGTCACTCTGCAGAAAGGGAAAACCAAAGTGTCACAGGACCTGGACGAAACGAAGAGTTCACTCCATACCCTACTCCTCCTAGATTGAATTGTGTTTGAGGGCACGCACTTGGGCCATGTGCCAACCATGAAGTTTTAATATTGGGACCTCGCTGGCCACGCGAAGTTCCCTCAGCTTGAGACTGGGAACCTCATAAAGCAAAACACTGAGGGGGTGGTGATAACGTTAGAACCATGGAAGTGGTTGCATGGTGTGGAAAAGGCTAGGCTGCTGAACTTATTATGGGTGCCACATTTCCATCATGCACCCATAACCATTTTTGTCATCAAGCAGCTACTTTGCCTAGTGCATGATGGGTGTCTATGGCTGGAGGAGCATATCCCCATCATGACAGATCTAATTCACTACATTTCTCGACTCCCCTATAAGGGAAAGGACCCTGCGACCATATCCAAAGGGTAGGGTAGTGATTTGGCCCTTGCAGAAGCCATGAAGACAAAATACAAGTTGGAGAAGAAGAAGAGGGGCTACGCCATCTCCAACATCAAGGACAAAGGGGTACGCGTAGTGTCAGGCCAGGCAGTAACTCCACAAAACAAACAACTGATTCGTTCTATTATTCCATAGGTAGGTCATTGTTATATACAATAAGGAGTGATTGTTCAGTTCATCTCCCGATGACTGTTCACAATCCTAATTTATTTATTTACATAAAATTCCCCCAATCATGAAGATTAGGTGTCAACATTCCCCCCCTTAATCTGAAGGGATGTTGGTGAGTCCAAGCATCATTATGAATCGTTCAAGCTTTTCCCTTCCAAGTGCTTTGGTGAAGATGTCTTCAATTTGCTCATTTGTGGAATAATGACGGAGATGGATTGTTTTGGCCTCAACATGATGTCGAATCAGATGATATTTAGTATTGATATGCTTCGTTCAATCATGGAACTTTGGGTTCTTGGCCAACTTTATTGCAGAGGTGTTGTCAATCATGAGTGGAGTTGATTGTACTTGTTTTACCTGCAAATCTTCAAGAATTTTCCTGAGCCACACAATTTCTTTCGTTGCTTCAACTGCTGCCACGTATTCTGCTTCTGTTGTGGAATCTGTTGGAACTGATTGTTCGCGTGATCTCCAGGAAACAGCTCCTGATCCAAGGCTCATAGCATATCCTGAAGTAGATACTCCAGTTTCTTTGTCTCCATCGAATTCTGAATCAAAGTATCCAATCAAGCTGAAGTCGTCCACCTATGTATACTTGATTCCAAGGTCTTGAGTTCCCTTCAAGTACCTTAGAACTCTTTTTGCAGTAGACCAATGTCCCTCGCAAGGCTTTTGCATAAACCTGGAGAGGATTCCAACAACAAATGAAATGTCTAGTTTGGTAGTAGTGAGGTAGTTGAGACTTCCTACAAGCTGTCTATACTTTGTTGCATCCTCAAATTCCTTTCCTTCAATAGATGTGAGCTTTAAGTTTTGTTCCATTGGAGTAGTAAGAGGATTGCACTCTGTCATGCCAAACCTGTTCAACAAATCTCCAATGTATTTCTTTTGAGAAAGAAATATGGACTTTGGATGTTGGGTTACTTCAATGCCAAGATAGTAATGAACATAGCCCAAATCAGTAATTTCAAAACTTTTCCCCAATTCTTTCTTTATGGATGCAATATAGTTTTCATTGTTCCCTGTTATTAAAAGATCATCTACATATACCACAGGATATAAAACTATTTTGCCAACTTTCTTGACAAATAAAGTTGCATCATCAAGATCAAAATGATTGAAGTTGAGTTTCAAAAGATGCTCAGTTAGTTTTTCGTACCGGGCTTGTGGTGCTTGTTTGAGGCCATACAAGGACTTCACAAGTTTGCATACTTTATGTTCACGTCCTTTCACAACAAATCCTTTAGGCTGGGACATAAAAACATTCTCTTTTAGATATCCATTCAAGAAGGCAGTTTTTACATCCATTTGATGGACTTTCCAACCGTTCTGAGCTGATAGTGCAAAGAGTGTCCAGATGGTGGCCCATTTTGCTGTGGGGCGCAAAAGTTTCCTCATAATCGACCCCTTCCTTCTTTGCAAAACCTTTTGCCACAAGCCTAGCTTTGTGCTTGTCAAGTGAGCCATCAACTTTGTACTTGTCCTTGTAGACCCACTTGAAGCCAATTGGTTTGGTTCCAAATGGAGGATCAACCAACTTCCAAGTGCCGTTCTTTATAAGGGCATCATACTCCTTTTGCATTGCTTCTTTCCATTCATCATGAGAAGCAACTTCTTTAAAGGAAGTTGGTTCAAAATCTGTAGAGAAGTTCAATTTACAATCATAAGAAACATCCATATCAACAGGTGAATTAGAGTCATCTACATCACCTCCATTTTGTCAGTTTGAATTTCTGGTTCCTGTTTTTCCAATTTCATCAGGATGAACACTTTCAAGTGTCTTTGTCAGCCACTTTGGGGGAAAATTCTGAGATGGTCCAGGCTGCTCTGTTGATTGAGTTGGGAGTGAATCAAGATTGAGTCTCCCAATTCTATCAATTACATCACTTAAAGCATCATCCATTGTTGGAGTTTCAGTCGGGGGAGAATATTCTTCAGAAGAAGATTCCACATGTTGATCTAGAATAGGAATCCCTCCTTCAAGATGTGGAATCTGATTATCAAATTCTTGAAATGATTTCGTTTTTGCGAATCTATCCAAGCGATCAAGTTGCCGCTCAACAACATTGTCAGATTTGGATGATTCAAGAAAAATTACATCTCTAGATACAACAAACTTTTTATTTACTTCATCATAGAGGCGGTATGCTTTGGAGGTGTTTGAATACCCCAGGAAGATATACTTACGACTTCTAGCACCAAGTTTGTTTCTATGTACCTTTGGTATCAAAGAATAACAGGTGGAACCAAAGATCCTGATGTTTTACCGAAAGAACATGTCCATACCACAATTCATAAGGAGTCTTGTTTCTTATAGCAATAGATGGAAATCTATTCTTTATATCTTCAGCACGTAGAACAGCATCAGCCCAAAACATTATCTTACATTTTTGAAGAAAAGCATAGATCATACCATATTCAATATTGTTCTATTCATTCTTTCAACTACACCATTCTGTTGGGGATTATAAGGCACAATTGTTTGATGTTTGATCCCATGTTGGCAAAGATAGTTTTCAAATTCATTTGATGTGTATTCTTTTCCATTATCAGTGCGAATAGACCCAATATGAGATTGTGCATCATTTTCAATCCATTTATGAAAATTCTTGAATGTTTGGAAAGCATCAGATTTGTTCTTCAATAAATAAACCCAACACATTCTGGTGTAGTCATCAATAAATGTCATGATATATTTATTTCCATTTGCAGAAGGAACAGGCATTGGACCACATAAATCTGAATGAATAAGTTCAAGCTTCTTATGTGCTCTTGAATGTGAGTCATGAAATGACTGTTTGCTATGCTTTCCTAGAATGCAGGCATCACATGCTTAAGTTTTCTAGGAATTGTAGGCAAACCAGCAACACCATTTTTCTTCAATAAGCGGAGACTGTCATAGTTCAAATGTCCAAATCTAGCATGCCATAATAAACTTGATGGAAGTGTACCTTCTTCATGATGAGAAATATATGAGAAATGTTGTGCATGAGCAGATGTTCCTTGCAGTTTGAAAAGCCTTTCTTCTTCTATTCCCCTCATGACAAGTGAGTGGTCAGATGCTTTTCTTACCTCAAGCTTGCCATCAAACATATGAATGGAGTGACCTTGTTGGCGGATGTGGACCAAGGATAGAAAGTTTCTCTTGAGCTGTGGGAGATATAGAACATGATCAAGAAGAAAGTCTGGAAGACCAGGCAGTTTAAGCCTAATTGTGCCAAGCCTTGATGGCTTGATTTTTGTCTGATCTGCAAAGTATACTGCTCCATCGACATTGTTAGTGAAATCTTCAAAAAAATATTTTCTATGAGTCATGTGACAGGTTGCTCCTGAATCAAGCAACCAATCATTTTTCCAGGAAACAAGTGAAGCATTAAACAAATCTTCATTTACTCCAATGTTACATTGTGCCTCAACATAGTGAGTGGATTCAGGTGCTTTACCTTTGTTTGTATCATCAGTTTTACCTTTCCGTTGGTTTCTTCTCTGCCCAATTTTGTCCCATGGTAGCTTGCATGTGGATGCATCATGTGATCCATTTATTTTGTAGCAAATACAGTGCAAATCTGCCTTTTCTCCTTGAGAATGTCTATCCCCCCCGCCTCTGAAATATCTTCCTCTTCCTCTTCGTCCACCTCTTCCTCTTGTAGAATCTTGAGCAAGATGTTTTTCTTTATGAGAAAGGCACATAGTCTCTTCAGAACCCTCAGGGGTTGTTTTCTTTCCAAAATCTTTTTCTCTTTCAACAAACTTTTTCACAAGAGAGTCAAAGGTCACATCTTTGAGATTTCGATTTGCTTGCAAAGTCTCAAGATAATTGGAGTAAGTGGGATAAAGTGCCTTGAGAAAAGCAATAAGAGGGATATCTAGCTCAACCTTAGTGGACTTGATATCATGCATTATAGACTTTATTTCAGATGCAAGAGCAAGAGGATCATTATTTTGTAGTTCAAGAGTGAAGAGTTTAATTATGAGTTGGACGAGTTCAAGTGCAGAATCTGAGTCATAGAGTTCTTTCAGCTTTTGTAAAGCTTCAAATGTAGTTGAATATGATGAAATATGGCGACTCACCTCTTTATTTACAGATGCTGCGATTAATGCATAAGCTTTGCTGTTCTTGTTTTCCCAAATGGTGAGCTCTTTGTCTGAGGTAGGATTTTCTGGGTCACTGTCTCCTTCTCCGACAAACACTCCTCTCCACAACTCATTGAAGATGAGGGTGTGTTGTATCATCCGGGACCAATTAGGATAGTTCTCCTTGCCAGTGAGAACTATTCCTACCATAGAGATGATTGAATGCATTCTGTAAAAAAACTTCTGAAATACTTCTGTTGATATACAGTGAAATTGTACTCAAAAGGGAAAAAAGATGTCAAATTATTTATGCAGTATGTTTTCTTCCAATGTCTCTAAAATTTATAAAATATCCTCCATATCACCTCCCCCTTTTTTTCTTTAAACAAGAGTTCTACGCACAAATGGAAACCATTCAATATATATACCTTTCAATATATATGCCATAGTGCAATAGGATAGCATTAAAACCACTGTATTATACCATGTGCAACAACATCAACCAGAGAAATTCGGGAATAAGAAATGTATCTCTCCTTTTTGTGTGCATTAGGAGGGAATCGCAAAGCCCTCACAGCTTCATTGTGCATGTTAAGACAGAAAGCTATTCGAGAATTGAATGCGAGTTGAGGCTCATTTGTGGAATAATAATATAGACCTCCAGTCATTGTGTTAAAAAAATCTTTTCAACGCAATTTTAATATCATTCAAAATGCAGTTCAATATGAATGCAAATCCATTCAAAACTTGGACATGCATATATATATATATATATATATAGCACAAAACGTTATATATATTAATGCACAGTTCAAAATGCAGTTCAATACGAACACAAATCCATTCAAACCTTGGACGGGCAGATGTATATAGCACACAACGTTATATACCCCACAGTGCACACACTTACGCTGTTCAATACCATTCAATCCATTCAAATCCGCATATCCCTTGCCATTTGGATAGCCTTCAAGCGGGCTGTCCCATACAACGTTTGCTCGATGATGGAGAGGCACATAGCATTAAAAAAATGACCAGGGCTTCGACTTCTGGAACGCCTCAGAGCGTTCAGGATGGTTGATGAAGTAGGGCGAGTACATCAAAACATGGAGGCGCAGATGGTTTGTTCTGCGTGTGGATGACTGCAATCTTAGACAGCAATGGAGTGGTCAGTGCCATCTTGTACAATGAAATTTACTGGGCGAGATAACGAATGAAAAATGGAGGAGTATCGACCTCGTGACATTGAAAACCTTGGTTTGTTGCAGCAAAGTTTCTATCTATGGGCATGGTCATATGGGGGCAAACCTCAACCACAGGCCAGAAAACTCATTATCCGCAAATGAACATGATGGAATCAAGTAAACTCATTATCCCTTCTGGACAACGTTAAAAAAATGACCATTCAGTAATGCATTCAGTAACGCATTCAAACACATTCAGTAATGCATTCAGTCCAACTACAGAAAGTAAATGGAGGCGCAAGTGAGAATAATCAAGTGAATGAATTCATGTAGTAGAGGCGCAGGTGCAATAACGCCCTTTTTGAAACGTTTATGACAGTCAGAGAACTGAACAGTCAGACAGAGGGGTAGCTGATTTTATGGAGAACCTGCTCAAATATATGGAGAGCAGAAAGGGAGTTACAAGGGACACAAAGGCTAAAAAAGAGCTGGCTCTGATACCATGTCAGGCTAGGAGTAACTCCAGTTTGGCAAAAAACTGATTCATATATTATTCATAGGTAACCCATTATTATATACAATAGGGAGTGATTGTTCAGTTTATCTCCCGATGACTGTTCACCTTCCCAATTTATTTTATTTACATAAAATTCCTAGTCATGAAGATTAGGTGTCAACAATCAAGTATCCATTTATCTAATTATACCAAGCCTTGGGGGCTTGCTTCAATCCATGGAGGGATTTATTCAAATTATGAACATGGGTTTCCCTGTCATGTTCCTCAAACCCATAAGGTTGTTCCACATACACCCCTTTCTTCAGTATGCCATGAAGAAACATAATATTCACATTCATTTGGTGAAAAGTCCAATGTTGGTTAGCAGCAAGAGTAATGATGGATCAGATGCTAGTGTATTGGGCAACAAGTGTGGATATCTCATCATAGTATTCTCCCTTTTTCTGGGAGAATCCTCTAGCCACAAATCTCTCCTTAACATTCTAAATGCTACCATCAACTGCATGTTTGATTTTGTACAACCACATGGAATTCACAACAAACTTCTCTTCAGGTATCAGAACCACCTCCCATACACGAGTCTTCATGATGAACTCACATTCATCGACCATGGCATATTTACAAACTTGTTCCTTCACTTCTTATTCATAACTGCATGGTTTTGAATGTATAATATCACTCATCAAAGCTGCATATCCTTGATATCTTCAAGGCTGCTTGCTTTCACTGAAGGTGCCACTTATAGCTTAGTGTCTCTCAACATCATGTAATGTATCACAGAGCCATAAAGGATCTTGCTCATTGGAGGATCATAGGGAGTAGGATCCAAAGGATCCATGGGTGCCATAGGCCCATCTACAAGGTCAAGCTCAAGCATGGATGACCCAACATCTACATCCATAACATCATCCCTTCTCTCAGTGCTAGAAGGGGAAGGAGAGTCCCTTGCTTTCCCAATGGCAACATCCTTATAAAATTCCACATGCCAGCTAAACTCAATGTTTCTCTGGCCTGGCACATATATCCTATAAGATTTAGAATTTTCACAATAAACGAAAAACATACCTTTCTTTCCTGGAGCCTTGAGCTTTGAAATCTTCTCCTTTGTTACATGAAAATAGATAGGGTAGACAAATATCCTTAGATGTCCAAAAACAAATATTTAGGATTCTTGTTTCCTAAGGCATGATGAGGACTCCTATTTTGGAAATACAAAACAATATTTGTAGCTTCGCCCAACAAAAACATAGGAATATTTTGATATGAAGAATGGATTTGGAAGCTCCCATGATGGTATTTTTCTTCCTCTTAGTAACTCCATTTTGTTGAGGGTTTTATGGAACAATGACCCACCTAGTAATCCCAACTTCTCTGTGGAAGTATTTGAACTAATTCGAAGTATATTCTCCTCCATTATCTATCCTTAGGATATTGATCTTATTTCCTTTTTGATTTTCCATAAGAGCCCTGAAATCCCTGAATACATAAAAAACTTGGTACTTTCTCTTCAAGTAGAAGATCCAAGTTTTATGTGAGAAGTCATCAATAAATACCACATAGCGTAAATATCCCCAAGATATTTCACCATCGCGGGCCCACAAATATCAAAATGAATAAGATGAAGGATCTTCTTAGATTTGTCGCTGCTAGAAGGGAATGATGCCTTGACATTCTCCCCACTAGCACATACATGGCATACTCCATGATCAACCTGCATCCTGGGTATTCTTGTAACCATCCCGCTCATAATAGCAAAATCTTTATAATGAAGGTGAGTGAATCTTCGATGCCAAATTTCAAACTGGTTTTTAATATCATGGAATAGTGCTTGAATTGACCATCCATAAACTTTGTATAGGCAATCATCCCTAACACCCATTGTAAAAGTTATCCGCATGCTAGAATTCCTTAGCTAATAAAGAAATTTTCCATTAATGAATGCAACTCTAAACCCCTTGTATTATATGACAAATATGGAGACAAGATTATTCTTTAGACTGACACATACAACACGTCATGTAGATAAATATCTTAACCAAAATCCAAATGAAAGGAAGTAGAGATAGACCCTTTGACATCATGAGAAGAGTTATCCCTAAGTAATATTTTCAAATTATTCTTCCTCTCAACCAAATTTGAGAGGACCTCATGATACCCATTGAAATGTCTAGATTCCTAACTATTTAACAGCTATCTATTTATGCTATTCAAAGAATCTCTATAAAGAGTAGCAACAAGAACATATTTAGATTGAGAATTTGAAACATTATTAGCATACCTTGTATTTATAAACCTATTTTGAGGGCATTGGGGCTCTTCAACACTTGAATGGGTATTCAAACCTCCTTTTCTTCTTCTACTGTTGAAGTCATAGTTGTTGATGTTGCTAGGCCTTTGAGTATTTATTCTATTAGGACAATCTTGGGCCATGAGGCCATATTGGTCACACCTATAGCATTGGACCCTTGAAAGGTCTACCTTTGAACTTCAACAGTCCATCCTTTGTGAGAGAGTAATTGTTACTTATTGGCACCTTTGTCTCTTACTACAATCATTCTTTTACTTGCTAGTTGTTAGAAAATAATTAATGAAGCAATGAAACACATAAAATATTGTAGAAACACAAGTACAAAGATGCATAAAACAAGAGAGACATAAATATACTTGGTTCACCAAATTTTGGCTACATCGACGGAGAAACAACAAATCCTTCCTTTTATATTATCTAGCAAAATGAAGAGATACAACCTACATCAAATCCACTCTAATTTCCTCTTTGCTGTCACATAATCTCCTCTCTCTTTATCACTCAAAATAATAATACACAGCCGCAATACAATTCCCTCATATAAACTGAGGGTTTCCTTCTAGGGAAAAAACCTAAATTAAAATAACTTATACAGTCAAATCATCTGCCTAATAAACTGCTTAGATTTACTATGAAATTATAATATTTTATAAGGAAATTTTTCATTTATTTTTAGCTTTGGGGGCATTGCCCCCAATCCCTCGTCAGGGGCCCGCTAGCCCCTCAACCCCCAATCTATGGGGGATAGGCCCACCCTAGACCCTCACAAGGACAGGGGGAGGGGGGATAGCCCCCCTAGACCCTCGCCGAGGGGCGGACAAGTGACCCCACGTGGAGGACTATATAATATTCCCGGGGTATACACCTAGATGAAACAAAACCTCTAAATCAGGAAGATAATTAGGATCCACACACAACACTAGTAATGCTCATCCTAATGCATTGCCTCTTTTATCCTCCTTTTGATGTCAATTTCACAAGTGCTAATGGCTACCACATGATCCACTTGTAGCCTTATGTTAAGTGCATCTGCCACTTTATTTTCTTTTCCCTTGATATATTTTATTTTGAAATCAAATTCATTGATCAAGGCTATCCACCTCGTCTTTCTTACATTAAACTTTGGTTGGTCAAATAAATACCTCAACCCTCCATGATCTAACATCAAAACAAATTTCCTTCCAAGGAGGTAATGCATCCACATTTTCAATGCATGAACTATCATTGCCAACTCCAAGTCATGAGTGACATCATTTCTCTCATGCTCATTTAGATTCCATGGTTTGTAATAGACCACTTTTCCTTCTTGCATCAGGACTCCACAAAGACCTTTTTTGCAGGCATTTGTCCACATCACAAACCCTTTTCTGGGTTTGTTATTCTCAATATTGGTGCATGTGAGAGTAGTTGTTTTAATTTGTCAAATTTGGTTGCACATTCTAATATCCATTGGAATTTAGTTCCTTTCTCTATAATGCTCTTATTGGATTTCCAATCTTGGAGAAATTTCAAATGAACCTTTTGTAATACCTAGCCAATCCCATATAGGATCTAACTTTTTCCACATTTTGAGGAGTAATCCACTCGATGATGGATTTGATCTTCTATGGATCTATTGCTACTCCTTCCTTAGAAACAATGTGTCCTAAACATTGAACTTGTGATTGGAAGAAGTCACACTTGCTGAGCTTAGCATAAATCTTGGGATATCTTAATAGTCGAAACATTGCTACCAAATGTTCTTCATGTTCCTCATCCATTTTATAATAAACCAATATATCATTTACAATGACTAGCAATAGCTTGTCCAAATATGGACTTAGAATTTTGTTCATGAAGGACATAAACATTGTTGGAGCATTAGTGAGTCCAAATGGCACCATAAAAAATACATAATGCCTATATCTAGTTCTAAAGGTTGTCTTGTGGATGTCTTCATTCCTAATTCGTACCTAATGTTACCTAAACATCAAGTCTATCTTTGAAAATACCACTTCTCCTCTCAACTGGTCAACTAAGTAATCAATCCTTGGTAGAGGATAATTGTTCTTTACTGTGGCCTTGTTCAACTTCCTGTAGTTAATACATAGTCTTAAGGTGACATCCTTTTTCTTTACAAATAAAACTAGAGCTCCATAGGGCAACACAATGGGTCTATATATCCCATGTCCAACATTTCATTTAATTATAATATCAGTTCTGCCAGCTCCAATGTACTCAAAATATGGAGCTTTTGACAATGGTGTCGATCTCGGTAATAATTCAATTAAGAAATACATTTCCCTTCTTGGTGGCAATCCCATGATTTCCTTAGCAAACACATTGCTGAACTATTTTAAGGTGGGGTACTCTTCCATTATATTTTTATCAACCTCTAATTCACTGGTTACTTGGACAAAGTACAACTCATACCCCTTCCAACTGTTCTCTTCATTTGCAGTGCTGATATTTGCCAAATCGTCACAAGTTTTCTCTTTCCTTGTAGTGTCACTATTTCCCCTTCTTCAATGAGGCATTATGATGATGATGATGATGATGATAGTGGTTAACGTCCACTGAGACCAAATTGGTCTATCGGACCTATAATTTTCTTAGTTTTTAATTGTCTATCTCTTCATCTTTCTTGGTGAGATTGGTGTTGTAGCTTTCTTTTTTTTCTCTACAGTCTTCCAACATCCTTTATCTTGCATCTCCTTCATCTCTTCTGGTTCTTGGGACGTTGGTGTCTTAGCTTCGCGATCTATTGTGTTCATCCTTTTGAAGATAGTCGGAGAAGAAGTTTGGTCTAGGAGATTTGTTTTGCTATTAAAGGAAGATTTATTTTGTGCGGTATTCAAATCCTCATAACTATTGATGCTTGAGGGGTTGTCGAGTTCACTTTTTTGTTGTTGGGTGGGGCTTTCTCCCTGCTTTTCTTGAGAGTTGTTTTTTTCTTGCCTAATTTCTTGTGATTCAGAGTTTTCTCTAGATTATTCTTCTTTGATGACAGTGTAGTGTTCTTTTTGTGCTCCTTCCCACCATGTAGATCTGTGGTGGTTTTTTCTAGCAGAATTTTTCTGGGAGGCTTTTGGGCAAATTTTGGCTAGATGGCCTGTCTCAAAGTAGGATCAACATCGAAAGAGGACACTTTCATAATTGAGTTTCTGGTTCCACACATAGTATTTACTTGTTAGGTTTATTTCAGCTGGGAATTCGGCACTGAAGTCCATTTCCACATAGATGCGTGCATAGGTGGTTCTAACATATTCCTCTTTTTCTGGGCACCTACAGTAAAATTTCCCAATTGCATTTCCAATGGCTTTTAGCGAGGAGAGATTCCAGAGATGCAAGGGTAGGCTTGGCAATCTCACCCAAACTGGTGCTGAGGTTATGACTGCTATTGAGTGATTGAATGATGGGTTCCATGGCTTCATGAATAGGCCTGATTTTTCCCAAAACCAAGGGCCAAAATCTAGAATACATTGTCTGCTTTCAAGATTTTCAAAATATACTATAGAGAATCCCTTAGCATAGGGGTAGATATTAATTTCATCAGAAATGATAGGCTTCCATACCTCCAAGATCCAATTGTGGAGAGCTGTCATCCATGGCCAAAAACCATTGAATCGACAGATTAGGGCACTTTCAAAATACTTCAAAGCCTCATCGAGTGAGGCCTAGACCACTTGGACAATGGGAGCTGGGGCTTGACTCACGATATGGGCAGGAGCTTGCCCTCCAGAAGTGGACAGAACTGAGTCAACTGCTATTTTCGTGAAGATGGGAGCCATATTTTACTTGCACGTAGAACCTAGCTGCAGAGAAATAAGGCAGAGCATTAGATCTAGATCTAGCTGTAGAATATTGAACAAAATATTAGATATAGAACCTAGTCGCAGAGAAATAAGGCAGAAGATTAGATCTAGATCTAGCCGCAGAATATTGAACAGGTGGTTCGTCTATGAAATTGGTTGTTGCCTTTGATAACTCCACAATGTGAGATAGCAGAGAGTGCCGAAACACAGACTGGGAGACAAGACCCAACCACAGAAAAATAAGGTAGAAGATTAGATCTAGATCTAACCGCAGAAGATTAGATCTAAAACCCAGCCGCAGAGAAATAAGGCAGAAAATCAATAAAAAGATATCCACAATTTCCCAATAACCTGTTTTCCATTCTAAAGCAGGTCATCCAAGCTATGTAATGCTATGTCGAGGATAGAAATCGTATGCCCCATTGCAATTGAGCAGAAGATGATCTCCTTATACCCCGTGAGCAGGAGCACTGGGGTTGTGAGCATACCCAACCAGGCTAGCGCCGACCAGTTGAATATCTGGGGTAGATGTTCATATCAGAAGACGGCCAACCTTAGCAACAAGAGCAACGAGATGAGATCCTAGGAGAATTTGTAGATCGCGAGGAACAACAGACCCGGGAGAAGCTGCAGATCGTGAAGAACAACAAACTGCGAGAGAAGCTAGTAGTAGTAGTAGTAGTTAATTTTTGTTTTGTGGCCTGCTAGCTAGTCCATGCCAATTAGCATGTCATATGATCCCAATGGAAATAATTTCAAAACAATTGATGTGGGCACAATATTTATTATAATTGGGTATGATTTACCACATTTTAAACTCACCTCTTAGTTCCCATGGTTTGCTAAACTAACCATGATTCCTCATGTGATTTATTCTATAAATCACACTTCTCTATAATTTGTTGACTTGCATAGCTAAAATTAGAGTTAGTGTCCATGAAAATTGAAACAACATGGTTATTGATCATACCTTCCATCTCGATTACTGATCATGCTTGGCGATCGACCTGTATTTTATCCAACATGGCATAAATTCATGGCATACTCTGAGCCACATCTCTCGCTTTCTCTTATTCTTTCACATTTTACAACCTTGGACCTTTCTACTATCACTGAAGGTGGTTTCTTCGCATATGGTTTTCTCCACAAGTCCTAATTTACATAATTCCTTCTCTAAACCTCTCCGCTTCCTTGCATGTAGGCTTGGAGGACCTATATTTATTAGCGTAGTAGATTGTGGTTGAGTTTCACCCTTGAAAGGGGTGGTAAACTTCATATTTCTTTCTCCTAGTTGATGTCCTATAGTTATCCACCCTTTGCCTCTAAAGCTAGGCTTACCTTTTTCCTTCCAACCATTTCAAGACTTATTCTTGTTCTTGAACTCTTCATAACAATATTTCACTTTCTGGATGGTGCCCTCTAGGGTTATTGGCTCATCATACTCTATTTTGTCCTTGTAAGCTTGTGGTAATCCAATGATATATCTCTGAGAATTTACCTTCTCATCCTTGATGTAACTCACATACCTTAGAAGTTCCAAGAATATGGTTGTAATTATACATTAACTATCAATTGCCCTAATTTGTGCTCATAAAATTCCTTAGCCTTCCTAGAATAATATATTTTGGATAAGTATTTCTCCTAGAAGTATCTCTCAAATCTCCTCCAGGACGTCTCGTTTTCCCAAATGTTATTAACATTCCTAAGTTATTCCCACAAGACATTATCCTTGCCCCTCAAGTTGAAAATGAATACTCTTGCTTTTATATTCTTTGAGTAGTTGTGTACCATGAAGTACTTTTTCATTCCTAGTAGCCACGCTTCTGCTTCATTATGCTTTTGTGACCTATCCATCAAATGTAGGATATTTTTCCTTTTTAAATTCCTTCAACATCAAATCCTTCTCTTTCTTTTTCTGTTGATGATGTCTCTTAATGACAACACTTGGAAGTTTCTCATGACTATCCATTCCCCTTTATGGAGTACTTAGTGGAGTTTCTCCTCTCATCATATTTTCACTTGTTCACCTATTTATTTTCTTAGATATTCTTCCCTCTGCACCATCAATCCTCAATTCATGCTTCCCAAGTCATGGTGGGATTCACCTACCTTTACCTTTTCCTAGGAAGTTGGAACCTAGATAATGTTACCTATGCCTTTGTGAATATGACAGGCTCTACAATATAATTGTATTTACTACTGCTTTCTTTCCTTGAGCTATGACAATTCTCTCATTGTCAACCTTATAACTTCAAAACTTAGCTCTTATACTTCTAAGGGTGTTCATCCAGTCGAGAGAGTCTTCCTCTTTCCTCTTTCCAATAGAATCTTTTTCCAAGAAATGGCATAATTTTATTTATTTTATTTTTTTATTATTTTATTTATTTATTTATTTATTTATTTTTTTTCGTGAATGGACTATTTTGAAGACCATTCCTTTACTCTCTCTCTGTTCCTTGGTGTCTTATTATTTGATATTACACATACATAGCTATTAGTTTAAATTAATCACAATAAAAATATTCACTCATCAGCTGTAATCTAGGTGTGTTTACAATGGGTATGTTGAAGCTAGCTAAAATATTCAATATGGATTAGTATGCTAGAAAGAGAACAAACTAAAATACACAAATTTTCCATGCCAACTAGCTCTATTAATTCACAATTTTCACATCAACATGCATATGCCTGCAACACACCATCACTAGTCAAAACTCTATAATCAATGCACAATTGCACACAATTGGAAATTGGCCTTTAAATAACAGAAAGTGTGGCATTCCATACTATAACAAGGATCAACTTTGTTCTCCCAAGAGTATGAGTGCTAAAATTTGGTGATCTAATACCGCATTGTAACACTCCCTCCCATCCCCTTGGATTAGTCAAGGGTGAATTAGAGGTGTTACTTTTAACCCACCTAGTGTCCATGGTCCTAGTATGGAAATGGGGTTACAAAATTACTTCCAACCCAAAGTGCATGTAACTCACTTTGGATAACACCATCACATCCAACTTGTTAGGAGATTTCTGGTGATATAAAGTCTACCTCAATTTGACCTCTAGATTGAAATTTATGCCCATTTGAAATTTGGCCCCTTAAACCTTTCCACACTAACAAGTACTACCATGTGGTACCTTGAATGTCCATGTGACACGACCACATCAATTGTGGTCCAATGTGGCTCCCACCATGTCATTGCAACTTTGCACCATCACGCCACACCTTTAGGTATGCTCCATTCCAAACCTTTGCAACGCGATGTAAACATTTACATTAAGTTATAGGGGGAATTCCTTGTCTAGCACATCCATTAATTCATACCCTTAAACCAGAAACACCACAAATGAACCAGTGCTAGACAAGGGCATAGATGGAAACTTCTCCATTTATGGATACTAATTTTGGCATTGCACTTTCCATCAACTATGGCCATATGTGAAGAAAAACCTCAAGGATACTTCAATAGGTGTGGTCTCGGGACAACATGGCATGACCCATGGTGCCCCCTGACATCCACATCATTTAGCACCTCGAAACCCATATCCTATGCATTTCACTAATGTCATGCTAGCATTAGGGTGATATCACCCTACCATGTGGCATTCCCTCATGGTGCCACTTGTCATCCTTATTCCTTCCCTTTGGACATCTAAAGGGGATATTTTTCTTTACATGTGTCACACTGTTAGTGTTCCACATCCACAAATTTGCCACATCATATGCCCATGTCCTCCAAAAATCCCACGTGACATCCACGTAGCTTTACCTAACCTATGTGGCACCTTCCACCTCAACCTAAGCTAGGGGGTCCCGTAGGTCTGTGCCCTATCATGAAATTCAACATTTCTATGTTATAATCAATTTTAGGTCCAATTGTGGTTTTCTCGTTATATTGAATTCTACTTCTCCATTCCCAAAAACAAAAATTTATCTGTCTCCTGAGATAAACATATCACTATCTCTAAGGATCAGATTTTCCTATTTAGCAGAGACATATCTCCATCCCCTAGAACGTCCACATGTCTATCTCCAAACATGACAACTTTTCCATACTGTGAAGACATATCTTTATCCCCCAGAACGTACATATATCCATCTCCAAACGTCAAGGTTTCCCTGACTGCGACTTATTTTAATAGTGCCAAGTATCCCCAGAAACCAATGCATATCACTTGGCTAGGACGACGCAACACACATTAAAGCTAATCAACATCATTAATTTTTAACTCCAACAATTAATTATAATTAATCGAGATCAAGGATATTCTCCAATTTACGACAAAATTTGAGTCCTTTTATAAAACTCACATGGGTTTATGCAGTCTGAAT
Organism: Pinus taeda; assembly: GCA_000404065.3. Classification (NCBI taxonomy): domain Eukaryota; kingdom Viridiplantae; phylum Streptophyta; class Pinopsida; order Pinales; family Pinaceae; genus Pinus; species Pinus taeda. The sequence goes on from APFE030563434.1 coordinate 107,612, forward strand.
AAAAGTCCAAATCTATGCGACCCTGAGATTCAGAGGTTTTGAAGATTTGCGATGACTTTATTTAGCTTCCCTTTGAGTCAAGTATCACTCAAAACAATATCCATGACCAAAATGAAATCTTTATTCCAACACTAGTGCTCTAGACATATCTATTTATACACATATACATAGAAATATTTATCTCATGTTATGCACAACACCAACCATTGACTTTCAACAACCTTTAAGCAACAAAAAATTCCATGATATTTATAACTTAACACATAATGGAAATCACCTAAAATGATGGTCAATTGATCATTCTAAGAAATCATATGTAAGTATGTGAATAACTATGTAGCTCTTGTAATAACAGTGATTACAGGGGCTCCAAGGCCCTCTTAGCCATGAAAGAATACACAGAAGATATTTCATCAAAGACAAATAAGAATATCACATTCCTCCATTAATCATGCTAATACATACACTATCATAACACACAACATCGAAACTCATTATTCATAGGGTAACACATGTTGATGTAAATATACTTATCCAATCAACATGATGACTAGAAACTAAGGGAGGAACTTCAACTCTCCACCCAACCATAGGCCAACAAAACTGTAATATTTCTTATAGTTTCCCACCCTTAAGCTAGATTCAGATTCTGAGGATTTAAGTGCTCAAGGGAATTCACACCAATATAGGTCAATCATATTACACTAGAATCCAAAGAATATAGTTCCCTGACCTACAAATAGTTGTCCAAACTACATAGTGTCTCCACTAGCCAAACACAACAGGAATCTAGAGCCCAAAATGTCTCCACTTGCTTCACACTTTAGGATTCTAAAGAAAACAGTGCCTCCACATGTCAACCTATAGGAATCCACAACACACTATGCTTACATCTGATAGGATTAATGAGAATCTAGAGAAATTTGGTCTACACCTAATAAACAACATAGGAATCCATATCACTACCTAGTGGCTCCACTTGTTGTTCCATATTTTTCCTTCATGATCATTCTCACTTTCATTTTCTGATGTTTCTCTCCTTGTTTCTTGCTTGCTTCCTCTAATTTCCCCAATGTTGGAATGCCTTGTTTGTATATCTCCTGTCCTTTTTCATGTTGACTTATCAACAAGTCTCTCCTTGACAAGGACTACATGAGCTAATCTTCCTCAACTAGGCAACCTATACTCCCCTTAATTTCCTACGCCATAGGGTCATAAATTCCATAGAGATATAGGTGGTGAACTTAAATGTAATGGTGTGGGTTTACTCATTTCCCAAGCAACTCATCCTCCTTATAATTTGAATATATGTCCTCTTTTCAGTCCAATCACCATTTAGATTTTCACATTATTTACATGAATTAAAACTCATAGTCATATTTACAAGAAGGGTAGAAAAAGGACCATTACAAGAAGCCATCCTGATCTACAACTTAGCCTTAATGTCAGCTAACTAAACTTATCATAATAGATAAGATGAAATAATGAAAAAATATTTGAAGAAACATAGGTTAAACAAAAAAATTTGCAAATTATGTCCATGCTTTAGATTAGTTAATAGTATTATTTGTGAAAGTATAAAGCCATTATCACTTTCATGATTTACTTTGACCACAAAGTTTACTCCGTTGAATTTCATTATAGTATAGAGAATTCATGCCATCCAATAACATCCATTTTCTTCTAGTTGAGAGATAAAAAAATCATGAAGTTTTCAAAATATTCAAATAAAATAAGAGCAATCCACATTGTATAAAATTTTGAAAAAAATGGAAATAAACATATAGTTGGTAAAGTTAAATTCTTGTGAAACATCCAATTTTCACTTTCATTCTATGTGATCTTAGAAATAATGAAGTAACCTCACTTTTCCTATTGAAGTGATCTTCATCTCAAATCTCATCTACAACATGTTTTCATATATTTCACCAAAATATGCATAATACTATAATTAGGACCAATAGATACACTTTTGGTGTCCATAGCATATCTCTCCATCAACCATGTTGATACATACATTGTCATGCCACATAACAACAATAATCCATTACTCATAGCATAGTAATTATACTATGTACTTATCGAATTAACTTAATGATTGGAAACTGAGGGAGGGACTTAAACTCTGCACCCAATCATAGGCAAGATACACTATAGTCTTTCTTATGGCTGACAACCCCTGAGCTAGATTTAGAGTCCAAGGAGTTAAGTTCTCAAGGGTATTCCCACCAACAATCAATCAGATAGGTAATCAAGAGGAATCCACTATTCAAATGAATTATTTATTACTCTCAGATAGTAAGCACCATAGTGACTTACTCTATCTCTAGGAAATCAATCATAGGGACTTAACTAAGAGGCAATGAAGGTTCTCTCAGTGTAATAGTATGATCTCACTTTAGTGGTGGTTTTCTCAACCTCAAGGTAATCAATGAGTGAATCGATATCTCTCTCAACCTTCTTGGTCAAATCCAACACCAATGCACTCAATAGTTCACACCAGAATACCGAGAATGCATTCAATCACACCACAATGGCTTTCTACATTGACGGTTACTCTTGAGCACTCTTCCCCTGGCCCACACACTCTTCTTTATTTTCTGTTGTTTTCATGCAAAAACCCTACTTCCCTCCACTCAAGTCATGGGGAAAATAAACAATCATAGGAACCCTTCTCCTCAATTTCTGTTTCCAAAACTATTAAGTTGAAGAAACAACCCATGTGGTCAATACCTGAGTTGGAACCTTGTTTCATTGACCTATACCCACAACTGCACCCTCGACACTTGCTTCCATGAAGTTATGAGGCCATAATCACACTCATATGCTTTTCTCCATGTAGTTATGGCATAATTTCCCAATTCTGAGCATGCGGTCCTGAGATTTGTGCCACCTTTTCAGGCTAGCTTCTAGAACACTACCCAAAATTGCCTGAAACTTTCCAGAATGCCATCAAAGGTACTAACAATGCTAATCAATCGTAACTCAAGTAATAATTTTACCAAAGATACCTAATCCATAACCAACATTTCGTAAAACATATGTCAAACATGTAAGCTACAGGTCATGAATTCATATCTAATCATAAACTGAGAGTCATCCGAGAATCAACAAGAAGGCTCTAAGACCTCTCTAACTAGCTGCAATAACACTTGTTATTACATGCATTCATCAACCATTCGTTAACTTAAGAAATAATGAAAAGATCCATAGATAACATACATCATATAACCAATAAATAACGAACATAGAAACCATGGAAAATCAACCATAACATCACAAACATAATCACTACAAGTATTCATGAATCACAGTAGGAAAATAACTCTTATTGACATATGAAAACACCAACCAAGTTAGGGACTTTCACATACCAACTGACCATATATTGGGTTAAATCAAATGTCTATTTCATCCAATCATCCTCACGCCATATTCCAAGAATGAATGTGGGATCTCATGGAGTAAACCAAGACAAAACCAAACCAGCCCTTGTAGAGGCTAAACCATCTCAACCCTCCTTCATAGTGATTCCACCTTTATGGTTGGACATCACTAACATCAGCGAGATCAGTCTCTATCCATGCTTTCTAGGGCTCTAGGAACTAGTAACTCAACTCACAACCCTCCAGGGCTCTAGAGCGTTTGTCGAACCTGGCTCCAGGGACTAGTAAACCTGCCAAGGGTTCCAGAGCATTTGTCCCAACCTGGCTCTAGGACTAGTAACTCATACCAAGTTGTTTCAGGGCTTCCAAAGCATTTTTTCCAACTCACGACCATAAGGAATCTGAGAACCAATCATAAAAACAACAAGTGGAAAACCCATAACATCATGGCTATCCATAAAATGGCAAGGCAAGACTGAAGCCACTGTCAATTCAGGTAAATCTCCATGCCAATGAAAAGATATAACAAGAAAAGCATATGCATATACCATGCATCCAAAAATTAATATGATAAATCTCACATGCACACTTTTACTTGCAATCCATATCTAATCTCTATCCTTACTTTCCGTTGTCCAAGATTCTTCTTGCACACCCTTTCTTTCTTTGCTTGCTTGTCCAAGTGCTTGTTCCTTCTCCTTAGCTGATCTTGCTAAAAGAATGAGCAAAAGTTGTCAACTAATTCTTAAGTGCCTTTTTATCATTGAGGCCTCCATTTTCTTCATTTTCCTTTATTTTTCCTCTAATTTAATCTCATGCAAATTTGTGTCTCTTCACCTTCCTTTTCTCCTATTTTCCTTTATTTTCATAAATAAATGCCAATTATTGCCTCTTTTCCTTTGTCAATGCCTTTGACAATTTAATTAGCCATAAATAAACCAAAAGTGACACCCACTAGGATGTTTTTCCCACCATTCAACTCATAATACATGTCCCATTACCTTGGTCTTATATTTTTTACATGGAAAATCAACCAGGGGATGTTACAAATCTCTCCCCTTTGGGGGAACACTATCCTTGGTGTCTAATCACCTATGATGAGAAAACTGCTGAAAATAAAACATACTGCCTATGGAGCTTTATAACCCAACTTGTTGTAGTATTTACAATGACCACTATTGAAAACATGACAATCATACAATTTACTAGAGCTTTATAACACAACTCATTATGATATTTACAATAACAACCACATATACTCATGCACATTTGCTTCAACCAAAAAATAATCATACTGTCTATGGAGCTTTATAACCACAACTTGATACAATATTTACAATAATATGCACATATACATATGCAAATTTTCTCTAACCAACAAATAAAAGGATACAATGCCCACAAAAATCAACAAGGGAATCCAAAGGTTCGCACCTCCATCCTCAAAAGTAGTACCAGGATTCAACTCCTTCCTAGGAAGTCTAGAATCCACTACCAAAGTCAAAGTTGCATCAATGTCTAGCATTATGATCCTTGCGCTACTTTTTCTCTCAATGAACAATTACCAACTCATTGTTCTAGGGCACACTCCCAATGTGCTTCTGATTCCATTTGGCAATGCTAATGAAAAAAACAAATTCATTCCCAGTCTTCCCTTATTTTCTACACAATCCCTTGGGTAATTCAGTCACCCCCTTTTGTGAAGTCACACACCTTCCAAGTTTCACTGACATCCTCTTCTCTGCTACATAGTCCCTTAGGCGATCCATCATTTGGCAAGGTTTCCTCGCATCGGAAGGTCCAAAAACCAAGGCATATCCCTACCTCAAAACTATCATAATGGTCACAACATGCTCATGGAAATCAATGGACACTACTAGGTACCCGTGTCCCACAATGGCCCTACTCCTGAATGCTTTACTAGCATACTGTTGGCTATTCCAATTTATTCCTGCTGCTAACATTCTTGCAACCAGTTCCAACCACCCAACTAGGCATTTTCAGCCACCCAAACCAAGCATTTTCAACCACCAAAACTTGGGCATTTTCCACGCTTTCATGTACCAAGCACATAATTTCCATTAGATTAAAAAGGAATTAAAATAAATTCAAATCATACCTCATTGGTAGCTTGTCAATAAGGTACATCTGTAATTCTGTTTACTTCCTTTCACAACAAGTCAAATTAGTTGTTTGATCAAATCATCATGTGTAAACATATTACATCTTGCTAGTTCAAAACTCAACCATCACAAATAAAAATCATAGATCACATGTAACCATCATAAATCAGAGTCATATATCATATGCTTAATAAAAGATGAAATAAAATATTGATACTTATCTTTCAATGATTATTTTTCTTTTGCCTTTGTTCTTTATCCTTTCCGTACACACACTGAATTGATTTCCAAACTCGGCAAGCACCTAGTGCCTTCTCTTCTCTTCAATCATATAGATATACACACAATATACATCACGCATACACCCACACATGGTGTACCATAAAATACATACACCTACACCTAGTGTAAAACACAACACATATGCCTACACCCAGTGTACAACACAATAAATATACATTTCACGATACAATGACTACACAATACAAGTAACACTGTACCACATGTACACAACAAAACATGTACAACATGTGCACAATACCACATGTACAAAACACAAGATGTACAACATGTACACAATACCACATGTATGCAACACAACATGTACAACATGTACACAATACCACATGTACAACATGTGCAAAACACCACCTGCACAACATATACACAAAAACACATGTACGACATGTACACAACACCACATGGTCATAACACCTCATGTATAACATGCACTTAGTACCACATGTACAACATGTACACAACATCATGTGTACACAACACCACATGTACGCAACACCACCTCCATGACATGTGCACAAAACCGCATGTACAACATGTACACAACACCACCTATACAACATGTTTTGAAAATGTAGAAAGAAAATCTCTGTTTGACTTTGCCTTGGTCAAACTAGAGAAAATTTGAATTTCTATTTTAGTAGAATTATTGGAGGTACTTAACTGAGGCGACATGGCACTTTTCACTTAGTTAGCTTAGTTAATTTGAGTTGGGGAAGCTTGAGTTCATTTCAGTATGTTTGATTTCTAATTTTTAGCAATCTATTTCAATTAATTTGAGTTATTTTCAGTTAAACTTGTTCTAAGTGTTAGAAGAACTAGTGGAGGTCAAGTTGTGGAAGTGGAACTTTAACACACTCAATGATCAACCAATTAACTAATAAATCAACCCAAAATAGTTGTTGCATGTAGAGAATTCGATTTACCCAGTTGATATGGAGATTACAAGGTAGTGTACTATTAGTTGTAGCATATTCCAATGTGTACAGGTGGTGCAAGTAGTTAGAGGGAGGACCTAAACGAATTGTACAATTCAATAGCGAGAAATTCCTAAATAATAGGGGCCAATTTCCAAGAGGAACAACACAAGGAAAAATGAGCTTGGAGGGCTTGAAAATTAGCCAAGTGTTGGCCATAGTTAGTTAGTAATGCAAAGGGATAAACTATAAACTTATAGGGTGTGCTCAACCTTGAGCAATCATATGTATTTCACCTATTTTCTCTGATTAATGCAATATAGATAGTAAGGGCTTTTGAGCAGTTAATTTCCCCTAGATAAATATTTGTTCATGTGTGGTGTTTCCTTTTGCATGTCTATGATTTGTGTTGTGAATGGTGAATTAACTTCTGCAGATTAGTAGAGTAGCTTCGAGTCTTGTGATTTAGTAAATTTCATGAGAAATTTTGAATCTACGCATTAATTTCTACAACATGTGCACAAAACCACATGTACATGGCACCACATGTACAATATGCACATAATACCACATGTACAACATGCACACAACACCACATGTACACAACACCGCATGTACAACATGTATAGAACACCAACTGCACAACATGTACATAACACCACCTACACAATATGTACATAGAACCGCAAGTACACAAAACCACATATTACAACATGTACATAACACCACACATACACAACACCACATGTACAACATGTACACAAAACCATATATACATATCACCACATGTACAACATGTACACAACAACAATACTACACATCTAGAGACCACATTGTCTTTACCAAGCAACCTTGATTCTAGTGTCTTTCCCATGCCTTACTGCATGCACCCACAATCCAAATTCTAGGTCTTTGGTTCTTTCCACTATTCATGCTTATCCCAACATGCCGCACATCACACTCATTTAATTTCCCTAATGTATCCCTTAACATTACTTGCCATAGCATAAACATAGGCATAGTATAAGCACATAATATCAAATCTTATCCACACAATACTAACCTCATAGATATATTAATGCTACTCTTCCCACTTGATTCCTCATAAAACTAGGAACCTCTTCATGTCATTCACCTACATAAGAAACCATTCCTCCACAAGCATGATCCTTGAAAACCCTATCAGACAATGATATATATATATATATTATATATATAAATAGAGAGAGAGAGAGAGAGAGAGAGAGACCCTTTATCTGTGCACAACATGCACAACATTGAGTACAACAATTCCCAACATATCCAAGGCATCTAACACCTCAGACCCATTCACTTTACCTTTCTTGTTACCTTTCTTATGACTATCCTGCCACTGTCGATTTATCCTAATGGACCCAACCAGTCTAATTGGTTGCCATATTCTCACCTTTAACTTCCCTTATACATGCACCAAATTCGTCTAGGTCTTACATTACATGTTGGGTTTCATTCAGTTCTCCTCGAGCTCCATTAAATTTCCTCTTTCCCTAACCAATTCCCAAGACCCTCAAAACATAAAAGGAAAGAACAAGGGCCAAACAAGAAGCAAACCATGAAAAACCATTAACAATATGACACCACAAAAAAAGTGGCGTGGCCATGTACTAGACACAATCAAAACTACAAATCAAGTACAAATAAATCACAAGCACTGAAAGCACAAAACTAACAACAAACACCATGACTCAAGCCCATAGTTTCTAGTGCTTCTGAAGGAAAGCTCAACCTGAGCCTTCTTAAAGATCTATGGCAGTCTCTTTTTCTGTGCAATTCCCTGCATCATACTTCCATAAACACAATCGTCAGTGCATAAATAAACATAACAATATATCGATTAACTTACCTTCTTGTACCTAGCACACCGACCTATAACTAAACACATACACATATCATCTCTCAATGGAATCCAATTCCTTGATGAATCCAACCATAAATGGAAACCAAAATCTATACATGTCAAATACATGTTCATGAATATAACACATATCCACATAATTTCAGACAAAATCAAGGTTAATAATACTTCCTGTATTCATGCAAAGTACTCATTCTTTTGGAATTGTAGTTTCCAAACATAGCCAAAGGAATTCTCACCCAATTATTTTCTTTTACCTTTTTCCTTGCTGCAATTGAGTCTTATTATGTGCTATCAAATCACCCAACTCTTAGTTATATAAACAAATCAACTATTACCTTTTCATGCTAATTCCAAGCATGTTGACCTGCAACTATTCACACACGTCAGTCACATGTTCCAAATATCAAGGCATCATGTCTATTAATTGAAATCAACCTTTACCAAGACTAACAACCATGTCATAATATACAATCAACTCACAGTCATTATTCATAATGTTACAAATAGCACCCACTTGCACTCAAGTGCATACCAATTGTCTCAACACATGTTATGTTAGTACAACTACATTAAAACAAGATCATTACTTCATGCAATATTATACACATATTCATATCATGTAATTAATCAAACATTCAAACAATCTGTAAACATAATCCCTTAGTACCCATGGTCCACACCAAGCTAGAAGGATGCAGATACTATAATTCCCCAATCTCTAAAGGCCAACTATGGAAATGAGATCTCCAAATATCTACTAAATTTAACCACACTAGCCAAAACTTGATTTTCATTTCTCATACATTTTGTACCTGAAAATGTGCCACATAGTCATGCCACTTTTTGATTCCGTAGATTTCACGTCAGACCTGTATGGGAATCATGTGAACCGTAGTCCACTACTCTACTCTTCATCCCTGATTTTCTATCCCTTGCAAATATACCATGTTAGATAAACCAAATAGACGACATAATCACACTCATACCTCAATGTATCTTAGGGAAGGCACACACATCTACACAAGCCAGTCCAAATGAGTATGACACAATATAACAAATATATCAACTCGTACCTGGATACCATAACCGTAACCACCTGCATAAGTCAATCCATATTATGATGATAAATATAACATCATGATCTTAGATGCAATGAACACAATCATCATGCGTATGACCGAAATGCATATAACAACAAATTAACCACCATGCATGACTATCCATGCATGGGCATATGACCACACTGATTAATTATCATCTATCATGCATGTAACCACAACAATAATAGAATGAAAAACATGCATATAACAACCATTAACAATCATACCTATATGCCAAACATACAAACCTATATGACGATCTGCTATTACCCCGAGGTCCAGTGCTGCAACCTCACTTTGATAATCTACATCTTTTGCTCCATCTCAACCAACATATCAACATCATAACATACCAACAATATCATGACGGCACAAACTACATAATGACCACCATGATGCATGTATGACCTACTATGAATGCATAACCATCTATATTTAGCCCATCCAATCCAAGTGTTTGAACTTGGAAGTTATGGTACCACCTCGTGGTATTAGATATCACCTAAATAGAATGAAACCCACTCTGATAGCACCCTATAACGCCTCCTCCCACATTTACCCAGTTTTACAAGCCTTCCATGGTAAACATGAGACACATGTCACTATGACATGAACCAACCTCACAGTTCTATTTAAGGAAGTGGGGCCTACAATTGACCACAAATTGACATCCTAGGGGACTAAGGATCACTCAAGAGATGAAGAAACACCCCCGTGGTCAATATTTGAATTGGAACGTTGTTTCACTGACCTAGACCCACAACCACACATTTTACACTACTTCCATGTGGTTATGATGCCATAACCACACTCACAGGCTTGCCTCCATGTGGTTATGGCCTAATTCCCTAGTTCTGAGCATGCGGTCCTGGGAGTTGTGCCACCTTTCTAGGCTAGCTTCGAGACCACAACCCATAATTGCCCAAAACTTTTAAAATGCCATAAAAGGTACTAAAAATGCTAATCTAATCCACACCGTCAGAGGAATGGTTCCAAGGAAAGTGAAAAAATAATAATAACTAAAAATTTCCCTGCAAGTCACCAATCCTAGTACTATTTTGACCTGAGCTTGCTTAACTGCGAATTTCTTATCCAATCTGATACATTAATTTTGACATGATCAATTTTTTTTAAGAAATTCAACTTCATGAGTGACAAAGGAATATGTCATAATATGTGAGATAAATATTGTAGAAAAACATTATAAAAATAATTGAGAATAGTGCACAATGCATAAACGACATATTGACATTCTAAAGCTAACTCAGGATATGGCACATTCCAAAGAGAGGTATTTCAAAAAAGAAATAAAAACGAAATCAAATATTTATTGAATTGATAATATCACATGAGACTACATGATGAGAAAAAGCACCAACGAATCCCTGTATTTATAATTTTTACAACAAGTCATCCCCTTTTACATTTCAAAATACCATGGGTAAATACCATGGTTTACAAAATCCATGGGTGAATACCATGGGAAAATATAATGAATTACGACACTATGGGTAAATGTAATAAATTATGATACCATGGGTAAATACCATGGTTTACAAATCCATGGGTGGATACCATGGGTGAGTATCATAGTTATGATGGTAAAAATGAAATCTTCATGCAATTAGATTCTCACTTTAATATTATGATTTATTTGTTTATTATATCCATGGTTTTATCAACCATTTATAGAAAATAATTATTAAATGTAGCAATTATTTTCCACTTGGATCATAATCAACCAAAACTCAAGCAAGAAGTTGACCCAAAGACGCCTAAACCATAACAAACATTTCGTCAAACATACGAAAAATATGTAAGCTACAGGTCATGAATGCATATTTGGTCATAAATTGATAGTTTTCATCTAAGAATCAATAAGAATTCTCTAAGTCCTCTTTAGCTAGCTAAAATAACATTTGTTAGTCCATGCATTCATCAACCATTCAATAACTTAACAAATCATGACAAGAGCCATATATAACATACATCATATAGGAAACATAGAAACCATGACAACTCAACCATAACATCACCAACATAATCACTACAATTATTCATGAATCATGGTAGGAAAATAACTCTTATTAACATATGAAAATACCAACCAAGTCAGGGACTTCCACATACCATCTGATCATAGATTGGGCTAAATCAAATATATCTTTTAGCCAATCACCCCTACATCATATTCTAAGCATGAATGTGGGATCTCATGGAATAAACCAAGACAAAACCAAACTAAGGATTCCAAAGGCCAAACCACCTCAACCCTCCTCCATAGTGGTTCCACCTCTATGGTCAGACATCACTAACACCAATCAGATCAATCTCTACCTAAGTTATCTAGGGCTCTAGGAACTAGTAACTCAACCCACAACCTTCCAAGGCTCTAAGGCATTTGTCCAGATTGACTCCAAGGACTAGTAGCTTAACCCACAAAGGGATCCAGAGAATTTGTCCCAACCTAGGCTCCAGGACTAGTAACTCAACCCAAGTTGTTCCAGGGATTCAAAACCATTTGTTCCAATGCACAACCATAAGGAACTTGAGTACCAATCATAAAAAAAACAAGTGGAAAACCCACAACACCATGACTATCTAAAAATGGCAAGAAAATACTGAAACCATTGTCAATTCAGGAAAATCTCCATGCCAATGACAACACATAACCATAAAATCACACTCATATACCATGCATCCAAAATTCAACATGCTAAATCTCACATTCACGTTGTTACCTATAATCCATAGTTAATCTTTGTCCTTAATTATCATTGTCCAAGCTTCCTCTTGCACACCCTTGCCTTTCTTTGCTTGCTTGTCCAATTGCTTGTTCCTTTTCCTTAGATAATCCTGATCAAATAATGAGAAAAAGTTGTCAACTAATTCTTAGGTGCCTTTTTATCATTGAGGCCTCTATTTTCTTCATTTTCCTTAATTTGTAATCTAATTTCCTCTCATGAAAATTTGTGTCTCTTCACCTTATTTTTCTCCTATTTTCCTTTATTTTAATAAATAAATGCAAATTATTACCTCTTTTCCTTTGCCAATGCCTTTTCCAATTTCCTTAGCCATAAATAAACCGAAAGTGATACCCACTAGGATGTTTTTCCCACCATTCAGCTTAGAATATGTGTCCCATGACCTTGGTCTTATGTTTTTTACATGGAAAATCAATCATGGGCTATTAAAATGAATAATCTAGCTCTCCATTCAACTCGTCCTACATTACAAAATTTATTGCAATTTTTTTTGTTGAAGGCTACCCACCTTATCCATACCATTTTCTGGTAACCAGGAAAAACATACATTAATTTAAACAATTATTTTCAAATTCAGCTGAAAGGATTGTTACCCAACCCCTTCCTTTTATCCTTTTTATCTTAGTCAACTGCTTGCCTTATTTATTTGGTTGTCAATACCAACAGTTTCAGCCGAAGTCTTTTCAAATGTACAACTGGTTGTAAACATTTCTACTATTGCAATATTCAGTAGTCCGTGAAATGGCCTTGGAATCACACATTAGTCCTAAATATATCAATTCAATTATTTATAGACTTCAATACAATTTTCAAAAAGGAATTTTCATTTGCATTCACTCCTAGCATGTATTGATTCATGCTATTCATATGTTGCTAATTTCCTCCCTTTATCATTTTTATTCATGTACAAAGAAAGGTCAGAAGTATAGCATAAGCACATTAATAATGGCAGTTAACAACAAAACATCACTTTTCACACTTTCCCAATTAACATTCTTGATGGGCCTCCAAATTAGATACAAGCTAAAGCCCATCTAACCTTTCTTAGGCACATAAAGGCCATATTAAATCTCTCATTCTGAACTTCATAATATTTTTTTTTAGATTTAATATGTTCATTAGGAAGGTTTAGCGATAATTACATATTATGTGCCTAATAATATTTATTTTTGTAGAATATTGTGATAATATTTTTGTAGAATATTGTGATATAATCTAGGGACTTGCTCCCTACTAAATCATGGATAATAAATGAAGCTACATGATGGATAATAAATGAACGGGATATTATGAATTTATTGAACAAATTCTGGAGCTCCATTGTTTGAGGAAATCTAGAGATATGTTCCCTACTATAGGAGAATCCATACTTTAGTGTTTAATAAAGATTCATCTTATAGGGGACTAGATCCACTTTTCTAGGAGTTTTGGAGGGAAGAAATCCGTCTCTTCAAGGAGTCTTCCCTCATATCATTTTGTATAAATAAAGGGGCCTAGTAGCTCAATAGAAAGTTCGAATTAGTGGAGAATATACTTTGAGGAGTAGCAAACTTCTTTGCCTAGTATTTTGTTATGTATTAACTCTTTTTATAGTGAATGAAAGCCATCTTATTTCTAGTCTGATCCATCTTTAGAGGATTGAGTTCCCTTGGGTTAGGGCCCAACCTAGAGGCTCTAGTCTCTCTCCAATGTGTATTTTATTAATGTATAGTATTTCCTATATCAAGCTAGCAGTATTTCCTTTCCTTTTTAACATAATTTTTTAATGCGAAAGTTTCTTATGCAGGTTTGTCAATCACTTCTCTTGTGGGAAGTGTGGTTGTAGATATTGTGTTGGAAAGCCAAAAAATAGTTAATTTATCGTTGCAATAGTTAGAGGTTGAATTAGTTTCCTTCTTCATCTTTGTTTTATGCAATGAAATCATTTATTTGACAATATTTTCAAGCACTGAAAGAACAATATATCTTGTGTGCATGTCAGGGTATGGGTTTACATGTTTGAGAATTGTTATTTACACTTGTCATTCCATCACCAACACTTTTTTCCTTCCCCAACAATCTCTTCAAGTAGATTACTTACAGAGACCACTTTTTAGATTTGTAGAGGCCACCATGTGCAAGATGGGCTCCTGAGGAGCATTAGGCTTGGAAAGGGATTCATACACCCTTCCCCTATTTTATACCCCATTTATTTCTTTCAAAACACCTTCTAAGCCCACAAATTTCTCTCAGATCTGGTCCTATAGCAAAAAAGGACAATCTTGTAGCACTCTACCCCATTCCTATAACACTACGAAAAAAGCCTCCAAATGCATTTTGATTTTCTCCAAAACACTCTTGACCACCCCTAGGCACTCCATAATTTTCATAAGACCATAAATATGAATAAAATGGATTCAGATACCTAGTAAAAACTTTGATTTGGTAAATAAAGTAGATAGCAGTCATTCCCAACAATCTCGTAGCAAAACAATAGTAAATTTTTGCTAATTTTTAGCACATGTTAACAAGGGTATTTTTGAGTAATTACATTTGGATTGGATTCCTAGGAAATAATAATTATTAACAAATTTTACCTCATCACATTTTGACTTTATCAGGTTAGGCATTTGATAGGTTAAGTAGCTCATTGATCTTGGAATTTCTAGTTTTTAGAGTAGTATTTTTTTGCTAATTTTTAGCACATGTTAACAAGGGTAATTTCAAATGATTCCACTTTCATTGGGTTCCTAGGACATCCAATTTTTTTTTTTTTTTTTTTTAACCACATATCATTTTCATTTTATTTGCTTGGTCATTTGGTGAGATAAAACGGAGGAAAAACTAGCTAGCAATCCTATAGCAACAAAGGGTTTCCTGTAGTAGTTTGCTTTCAAGGTCTTTCCTTTCTTAATTTCACTCCAAATTCATGGTAGAGATATATTTATAGCCTATAAATTCTCTGACACCACTTTGGTTGAGTTGAGGCTTGGTTAGGTTTCCATTTAGCTTTTATATTGCTTGCTTCTTGAATGTTGATTTATGCAATTAGTGTAGATTTCCTTTCCAAAATTTACTTTAAGAAATGTGATTAACTTCATGCAAGATTAAATATAATATATTTATTTTCTATCATTTACCCATAAACGAATGTAGAATAGGTTTGCTTACTTCTATTTACCTTTTTTGCAACTTAGGACGGGAAACTTACCTGTATATTTTCTCATTTGAAGTTATTTCATTATCTTCTTTTCACCTACATCAAAGGGAGTCAAACTAGTAAGATGAAGGTGTCTACTGCACATATAGTGTCGACCCCTCTTGAGTTTGTATGAACATCAAGCTAATAATTAAAGTTGATATCCTTGGGAGTTGCAACATTCTTGTTGCAATACCAGGGTTCATCAATTTTAGCGCCATTGATAGGGAGGGTGTCAAGGCAAGAACACTCTTATTATTGGAATAATTCCATCTTTATTTTATGCATTCATATTTTTTGTAAAAACAAAAAAATGCATTAGGAATATTTCATTGCATCGCGTTAGCATTCTCATTCAAAAAATTTATAAACGCAAAAAAATTATTTCTTCAATACCACAACCCCCCACTTGGTCACGTGGTGCAGTAAAAACCACATCACCATCCACTTTTGCAGGTAGAAGAAGAAGAGTTGGTAAAGAAGGCAGAAAAAATAGATGGAGGTGATGATAATGAGCAATACCCTCTTGGATTTCCCATTCAATATACTGATATCAATGTCCATATAAAAAAATCCTTCCATCTTTCTTTCCCAACTTCTATGGTATGAGGTCAGAGGATCCAAAAGCCTTTCTCTTTGAATTTGAAATACTTTGTAGATCTTATGGTTACTTATTTAACACTCAAAAATTGAGATTTTGCTGACAACATTGAAGGATAGAACAATTAAATGGTTCATGATTTTAGGGACTAATTCAATAAGATCATGGAATAATATGCAAAGGATATTTGTAGAAAAATATGAAGATCATGATATTAAAGAGGAAATATTTAGAATGACTCAAAAATAAGATGAGAGCCTTGAGGATGTAATAAAGATATTCATGTATAATGTTAAGAGGGAAAAATTACACCATTTAGGATTTGACAGAGTAAAAACCCTGTTGGAACAATTAGAGATGAATGGATTGATCTCCTTGACCTAATGAGTAGAGGTGAAAACCTCAAGCACATGAATACTTCAAATGGATCCATGTACATAACCGAATGAAAAATGAACTCATATGTCAGTTTGAAATATATGCACTGATATGTGGCAGAATATGAGAGATTGGTTGCTTTGACATTGATGAGATAAGAAATTGTTGAAGAAGAGCATGCTACTGCAACATAATGATTGTTTGGAACCAAATTTCAATATAATTGTGATTCACTTGGTTCACTTTCTCATCTGCATCATTTTGTATGTTTCCTTATTCCATGTCATTCAAATCTTCTATTATTTTTTGATTAGTTTCTTGAACACATAAAGAATATGATAATAAACATAGTAGAAATTCTTCAATCTTAGGCTCCAATTGTTGCTCTTCATCAATATAAGGAGAAAACCTCATTTGAGGTGCCTAAGATTGGATCACTGGTTGAAAACCTCTATGAGGTGACCAGTGAGTTGGAAAAAAAGAGAACGGGAAATAAGGTCCTAGGTGAAAACCGCCTTTGAGGTGCCTAGGCAGACTTTCTAGTTGAAAATTTCATAGAGCCAGCTAGCAAGCCTAGAAAAGAGAAAAAATGATGAAAAAAGAGAAAAAAATGAAAAATGTAAAAAATAAAAAAATGAAAAGGATTTTTTCTTTTCTTTTCTCTATTTATCTCTTTCTAATATATGCATGGTCTCTCCAACTTTCATAATTAACAAGAAGTTGATCAGAAAAGAAAACATCTAGTCAAGGGCATTCAACATTTAATTTTCCACCTTCTATACCAATATTTTCCAACATGTCTAAGACAAAAATCCATACATATCTTTCCATCCTCATAATGCATCCCCATGCCATTAACATCATTCCTAAGCCTTTCCCATTCATTTTCTTTGCTATCTTGAATCACTACCGAAAAGTTATGTGCTACTACAAGATTGCTAGAATACATAGGGCATATTTTTTTTTTGACCATGTCTCAAAAACCATGCATCCATTGGCTGAGCTATTTTATGGGGAAATGCATAAATATGATGGTAACATACTTAAAAAAATCTAGTGAATTCCAGTGCATATTTTTTGAGAAATTGGGCGCCATCACCTACAACCATTTTTCATTTTTCTCAAGATTCGTGCATCCATCGACCAAGAATTTTTATGGGTTTATGCAAATGGATGATGACAACATGATCAAAAAATTTCAGGTGAATCCAATATACCATTTGAGAGATATGGGTTAAAAATTTATGTTGCGAGATTGATCCATATTTTCTACAAGATTGTGATTGGTTTAAAATAATGAAAAAATTGTGTGTTTTTCACCTAGAAATAAGGGGAGGAGTCCACCTTGACCTCATCATCCATTTTTCACACCACTTGGACTCTCTTCCACCCAAACTTCCACTTATGTCCATCCAAATCACTCCTTTTCACCCCTTATTCCATCCCTTCCACCGTAGAAAAGGCCTTTGATCCTTGTTAACAAAATGATCATGAATTATCAATGTTTTTAGAAACATAATCTAAGGGAAATTGTGATCATAGAAGGGTCCGTGTGATTACTATAGGAAGGTACAAAATCCTGTAACAGTATGCACAAACCCTACAGGACCACAACTGAAGAACCAATTTGAATAACCAACCATCATGAAGGTATTAGAGAGTCATTTCCTTGATATTGAGTAGCCACATGACCCTATGCAAGCTACTACATGATCATAATTCACCTTAAAACAACAAAAATTAATTCATATTCTAAAGAACATGTATTGCCAAACTTCAATCAGTTTTGGACATTAAAAAAAATGAGAAAAATTTCAAAGAAAGGCAAATGCATGGAGCAATGGACATGAAATATGAAACCACATGAGACAATCAACACATCCTTACATCTGTTCAAAAACAACATGGAGATGCCAAGTGATCAACAACACGAAGTTAATGATAACAACAACACTTTGACAATTTGAGCTAGAGAAGGTAGCAACAACAAGAAAAAATCCATAGCACCTCCAAAGACAACAAGAGAAATATTGGAGCCTCCATAAGTTATCAACATCAACTTCAAAACCACCAAAGGAAACTTCAACAATCATATGAAAAACCTCAATATCACTTGCCAAAACACATCAAGAGTAAAGCTGAGGTATGCAATCCTCAAAATCTCTCCCACAAACTTATTTTAACTCAAAAATACATTACAAGTGTATGAAGGAAAAGGTTTTTTATAGCTAAAATTACTATAGAGAAGCCTTGGCCTTATCTAGCATTTAGCTTCACTTTTCACCATCAATACACCATATATACGGGAGAGGTGTTGGAAAATGTAACTATGTTCGTTCTTCAATAATGTACTTAGTCATCATGTAATGTACTTGTCAAAAGAATAAATAAAATAATCACTATTATGATTATTTTGACTTATTAAATCACGGGTTTCATGCTTGGGTCACCATGTTTTAGGTCAAATTCCCCATTTCGGACATCTAGGATTTATTAAGAGTCGATAGAGTCATTGTACATTTAAAGAAAGCCTTCTTGGGCTTTTGAATTATGTAAAAAGGTTAAGTATTGAGTCAAATATGAATTATGTAACCTCCAAACCATGTTCGCCTAGAAGAAGATCAAGTCGGCCTAAGGACCCTATTCGACCCCACATGAAGCCTATAAAAGGAAGCTCATCAAATTCATTTGAGCATCATTCTCATATGCAAGTTCGATCTCTCTTATAGATGGGAAGAATTGAAAGTTATCTTGTAGTTGGGAAGAAGTGAGAAGTTTGTTGTCGGGAAGCCGAAGTTAACATGAGCTTGGGGAAGTATAGGAGAAAGGAAAAATCAAAATTTTGGTGCCTCTCTCTTTCTATTTCGTGGTCTAGATTGGGAGATCGAAGCCTTCTAAGCTTTGTTGTTGCCGAAAGCTGCTGCCTAGTCAAAGTTGCTAGAAGGGGTCGGAAGGCTGACTTGGTGTAGAGGGAAGGTTGGTCTTAGTCTAGGGTGAAGAGTCTCAAAGAATACTATTGAAAGGAAGAATTATCTTGACTGGGTTTTCCCCTCGAGGGGGGTTTTTCCCTGGCATGTGCCTATATCTTGTGTCTCTTGTTTTGTGATCTTCATACACACATAATATGGTAATTTCTTGATGAAATATAAGACAATAAAGAAGTAAAATAAGCCAACACACTCACAAGTAAGTATCAAGAAAGGAGAATCAAACCCTAATATAATTACTTTTATTTTCCAACATGGTTTCAGAAACAAGGTCAGGAAGAGTCAAAGATCATTTTGTTGGCATGTATTCTCCCTCTATGATGAACTACATAAGAATAGGTTTCAACACTACTGGAAGCTAGATCAAGAAGGTCATCTACTACTTGTTCAACAAGGTCAAGAGTCAAGGATTCTTGGCTACTCTTACAGGTTCTCTTACTGATGACTATGATATTAGAAGCCTAGGATCAACATCATTGAAGTTGAATAATGGATCAAAGCTACATTCTATATGTTCCAGGTATGAAAAATAATTTTCTTTTTATTGTTTAGAAGATAAAAGGGAAAGAATTGTTTTTCTTGATGGAAAAGAATTGGTTTGGGAAAATACTCTAGTATTGATAATGCTAGGGAAATTGGAGTTAGTGGAAACCCTAACTGAAAGAAAGATAAAACTTTGAGGTCTGACAATGGTGGGAAATACAATTCTAAGGAATTGATTACATTGTTCCCTATTATCCCAAAAAAAATTTCGATTGGATGAATGGAATAAAAGGTCAATTGAAGAAGGCATTTGAGCTATGCTTCTTGATCAATATCTACCAAAGTTCTTATGGGAAGAAGCAACAATGATAGCCGTATACATTGAAAATAAGAGTCCTCATAAGAGTCTTGATAATACAACACTTGAGGAAATATTCACAGGAAAGAAGTTGAGTGTGAATAATCTATGAATCTTTGGAAATACAACATATATTCATGTTCTGTAAGACATCTTCTATATTCTCAAGAAGTATAAAGAAGAACCTCTTAGTATGAGGTAGGACAAGGAACAAAGGTACGTTTTAAATACATTGATTTATTTATATAGAAGGATTATTCATTTGAGAGTCTATTACTAACATTTTTATGTCTAGCTATATTGAATCATAAAAATTCTTGTTTTTGGGTGATTCATCTCTTGATAAATCTACCCACCCCACTCATATTCTTAACTAATTGTGTAGAACCCTAGCTAGGTTTTGGAAAACCCTGACTGAAGGGTATGCTTATGTGAATGTTTGGAACCATAAGCTAATTATGGATATTGTGAAATGATGTTTGAAGTTTTTATTGATGATGTCATGTTTAGGATTTTGGTATGATAAGGAAAACCTAACTTGTTAGGGTTGAATGATAAGGTCTAAAGTCCCGAACTTTTGAATTTTTGTAATGTTGGTTTCGCTATGTTTCTACATTGAAACCATAGCTCATTAGGGTTTGGTGGAATATGTAAGCAAGATCCTTATATTGTCTTAGAAATTATTTCCTTGGTATGTGTGTGTTTGTCTGATGAAACCCTAGTGTAATCAATATGGTTCTGTGTCTAACTCTTATTGATCATTGTGAAGGTGGTTTTGACTAACACATGATATGAAAAGTCTTTGCACAATGATGAAAACTATGCATGTATGGATATGTCCGTTTGGTCGAAACCCTATCTTGGTCTAGGTCATATGTATTAATAGTGTTGGACAAAGATATGCTTATGAATTCCTAGATATATATGTTGACCTAGTTGTTGATGGTCATAAGTCTTAGGATTCAATGGAAATCCTTGTCTGAGATTCCAGGATGATGATATTTGGAAATCTAGGGTTTTGTAGCTAAACCCTTGTGAAGTTAAATTATTTAGTATGTGTGATATAAAAATCTAAAATCTATTAAATCATTTTTGAAAATGAAAATCTAGGGTTTTGCAGTTAAATCCTAGTAACATTGTCTAGTGTGAAATGTATTTAATTATTATTGAGATTGTGAAAAATGGAATTCTATGGTTTTGGAGTTAAATCTTAGTCAAAATAAAATATCTGAAAGATATGATTTGAGATTTGTGTAAGATTGCTGAGATTGTGATATTGGAATTCTAGGGTTTTGGAGTTAAACCTTAGTTGAAGTAGAAATATCTTATATATGATGAATATATGATAATTTGAGATTTGTTGGAATTTTAGTTTTGGTTGAGATTAATGATTGATCGAAAATCTAGGGTTTGCAATTAACCCTAGTAGTAGCTAGTCATGTTAGTGACTGATTGATGGTTGATTGAAAATATAGGGTTTTCAACTAGCCTTAGTGGAAGTTGGTTAGGTTAATGACTAAGCTGTGATTGACCTTTATTGATTCTTTTGTATGAAATCTAGGATTTGTATGAATTCCTAGTGAGAGGTCTAACATATGAATTTTGAAAGGTTGTTAGATGCCTTGTAGATATATATTTGTGTGAATTGTTTCTAGGGTTTGCTATATGTTGAAGTGAGGTATGTCATACCTTTGGAAGAAACATTGAAACTCCAAATGGAATGAAAAATGTTATGAATTAGTCTAGGGTTTATGATAAAGTACCTAGCAAGATGTTGAAGAGTATATGTATCTTGTTTGTAATTAAGTTGGGGTATATGATATGAATAAAGATGAAATGTTTCCGTAATTTTGATATGCTAACATCATGCTTCTATAGATTTGGTTGTACTTGTAATCTAAGTTGTGCAGACACACAATTGTTATCGGGAAATCTAGTGTCCATGCAGATATGCTAGTCCCACTAAGACGGGTAGCTATCTTAGAAACAAACAAATTAAATTTACTTTCGTTTTCCTTTACGAGAAGTAGAGAGGAGAGGAGCAAAGAATACCAACCTCAATATTTTGCTTGGTTCCCTGCATGTTCCTTCTCCTCTTTGATGGATCTTTACCGCTCCTCCCTTGACCACTCCACTTCAAAGAGTACCTGTAAAGTCAAAGCAGCATAATACCTTCAAAGTGCAGAGATCTACAATCATAAAAAATATAGGACCAGATATATATTGACCACACAAATGCATATATTATCAAACATACAAGAATGTGGAGGAAAACTTGAATAACTTTATTGATATAAAGACTAGAAGAGAGGATTACAACCCATTGATCTGACCCAGCATCATCCTCCTAGCATGAAAGCCCTTCTTCACCTCATGAAAAGCTTAGATCACCCAACACTATGATATTCCACCAGGAAACCAATAGAACTTCCTTACAAGATACAAGATTCTAGCCTCTGGATCTCTGGGATGAGGGATCCATAAATAGAAGATTGCAGGGGGGTGAGGTAGCTTCTGGGATTTTGATTCGTGTCTTCTCTCTGATAGTCCTTGATTCCACTTGGAGATTGATGATCTCTTCCTCATCCCTGGGTGAATTCAGAGAGGCAAGTATCATAGGAGAAGTTTCTGGAACATTCTATGGTCATCCACCTTGCAAACTGTCTCTACCATTTGTCTACCCTCACCCATCGCACCCTACATAAGGGCTTTCCAGTATGCATCGCACTTTTGCACTGAGCAGGTGAGATGCATCGCACCCTTAGCACTGAACAATCTGTATGGTCCAGTTTTGACCAGTTCTGAGCAGTTTTCTGTGGAAAACTTCTGGGAGATGATGTAATCACCTGACCTTGTTCCTTTAGGGTATGAAATAACACTTTTAGGGACTCAGAAGCCCTTGGTTTATGGACATATGTGATTGGGGTTGCAGTGCCCAAATATGTCTATAACAACAATCTCCAATTTAGTGAAGATTCTCGTTGATGAGCATGATGAGGATGATAGCAACTCTTTTGAAATGGTTGGAAGCCACGAAATATTCTCCAATGAAGAAAATAAGAAGGAAAATTCCCTAAGTTAAGGAGGAGTCTGGATGAAGTCTAGGCTAGGTTAAGAGAGAACTTGAAAGAAAGGAATATCCCTAGGATAAGGGAATGCTTGATAATATTCCTTGTATAGGAATGATTAGATCCTCTCTGCTCAAGAGGGAGTGACACATATGATTCTCTGCTTCATGTGTCATGCACTAGACCAAGAATTACAACCATAAGTTTTATTGAAGTCCATGAGTAGGAGAAGGAAATTGGAGAATGCATTTTGAGGTGCTACTAGAAGAAGGAAAGCAGGATCTGATTGAAGAATATGTTGTTGCATATGAAGTAGGAATAAAAATGTATGATTGAGGAATCTTCTATTAAATATTTGGTTGATAGTCCTGCTATGAAAAGTTGAGAAGAAACATCAAGTTGTTTGGAAGACCTCATAGGTTTGTATTTCATTACGTACATATGAAAATATATTATTGATTGGGTTGTGTTTGCATAGGTGAAATATCTTGAAGGTGTTGATAACATGTTGGTTACCAATTAATTTGATTGGAAGAAATTGGTTATCCTTGATTTGTTGTATCAAGGGGCGTTGAGGTTTTGCGAGTGAAGCATTTCCTGGGAGGACATCTAGCAGGCACATTGTGTTGATGTCTAAAAGTTTAAAAGGTGGTGTTGATCATAGAGCTCTATTTTGGATACACACCTGGATTTTTGGATTGATGCTTAGCAAGCAAGCTTGAGGGTACCTAAAGGGGTTGAAAGCTTGAGTCAATCTTAGTCCCACTTCGATAGATTGCCTTGGTCAGGAATCTAGTCCATGGCATTGTGATGCCTAAACTGTTGAGTGACTATTTGGATAGATAGCCCTAGTCAAGAATATAGTCCATGGCATTGTGGTGCCTAGAGTTATTCATGGTTCATATAGTTTGAGATATTCCATTGTATTTGTACATTATGAATACCTCCCTAGTTAAGAGGGAGTGTTGTAAAATGTAACTATGTCTAGTCTTCAATAATGTACTTGAGTCATCATGTAATGTACTTGTAAAAAGAATAAAAAAAGAATTATTATTATTGTGACTTATTAAAGCATGGGTTTCATGATTGGGTAACCATCTTTTAGGTCAAAGTACCCATTGAGGACTTCTGGGATTTATTTTGAATCTATAGAGTCATTGTATATTTAAAGAGACCCTTATTGGGCTTTTGAATCATGTAAAAAGGTTAATTATTGAGTCAAATATGAATTATGTAACCTCCACACCATGTCAACCTAGAAGAAGATCAAGTCGGCCTAAGGACCCTATTTGACCCCACATGAAGCCTATAAAAGGAAGCTCATCGAATTCATTTGGAGTATGATTATCACACACAAGTTTGATCTCTATTATAGCTGGGAAGAAGTAAGAAGTTTTCTTGTAGCTGGGAAGGAGTGCAAAGTGTATTGTGTCGAGAAGCCGAAGTGAATGCGAGTTTGGGGAAGTCTAAGGAGAAAGGAAAAATCGAAATTTTGGTGCCTCTCTCTCTGTTTCGTGGTCTGGATTGGGAGATTGAAGTTTTCTAAGTTTCGTTGATCTTGGAAGCTGCTACCTAGTCAAATTTGCTGGAAGGGGTCGAAACGCT
The DNA here is from genome assembly GCA_000404065.3 of Pinus taeda. Lineage (NCBI taxonomy): Eukaryota > Viridiplantae > Streptophyta > Pinopsida > Pinales > Pinaceae > Pinus > Pinus taeda. The sequence goes on from APFE030563434.1 coordinate 132,755, forward strand.
AACTTGGTGTGGAGGGAAGTTCTGGTCTTGATCTAGGGTGAAGTGTCTCAAAGAATAATATTGAAAGGAATAATTATCTTGACAGGGTTTTCCCCTCAAGGGGTTTTTCCCTCGCATGTTCCTATATCTTGTGTCTCTTGTTTTGTGAAATTCATACACACATAAATAGGTAATTTCTTGATGAAAGCTAAGATAACTAAGATAAATAAGTCAACTAAGAGCACTCCGAGTTTATTTTACATGCAATGAAAAAAGAGAAAATAAATAAAAAGAAAAAAAGAAAAAAATAATAATAAAAAGAAAAAGAAAAAAGGTTTACCTACCACCTCTTTGCATGGGAACTGGATGTTATAGGATCCTACAAGCACTGCTACATGATACCGGCAGGATGCTACAAGATCCTATAGGTTGCTACAGGAAGTTGATATAGTGCTATAGGAAGGCCAATTTCACCCAGAACAACCATTATAGCCTTGAAATGCAAAGAAATATTTAGAGGAAATCCTCCACTACATACGAAAGCTACAAGATTCGTAGAATGCAACTACAGGAGAATCACAAGGTACTACAGGAAAGTTCTAAGCATTATTACCATCCAAGCCCTAGGGATTGAAGGAAAGCATCAGAGAAGGGGTAAGTATAAATTATATTTATCACCTTTTGATGAGAGGTCTTACAAAACTCTTCAAATTTTTAGAAGCATATCTTGTACTTGTCTATGTTGTAATTTTGGGAAGGAATAAAAGTAAAGTGTGGCTATTTTTGATATGGGCATGATAAATGGGGGCATGAAATTGTATTAAGATGCATTATGAGCCTTTCCTCTCCTAATAATCATAAAAATACTTTCCATTTTATTCTTGCCTCAATAACCCCAATTGCACAAAAATTGCTAGAACCCTGTGGCGGAAAAGAGAAACTCAATGTTCCACTTTGATAAAATTTGATTGAAGCCATGGGAGGACGATTTATCAAAATAAGAAGATGATAATGAAGGGGAGGAATCAAAGAAATAATCAGAGGGAAAGAAAAAAAAATAGGTCGAGCCAAAGGAAAAGGAGATAATTGAAGAGAAATAGGCTTCCATCAAGGAGGGGCAATTACATCCACATAAGTATGGTGTGTTATAAAAGTTATTAGATGCATACATGAAAAATAATAGAGCAAGGAAGATGAGAAATTTTCTCAAAGGATGAGCAACAGTTTCAGTAGGGGGGTATGGTAGGCCTCCAAATTAGCTACAAATTAAGGCCCATATAATCTTTCTTAGGCATATAAAGGCTATGTTAAATCTCTCCTTATGCACTTAATAATGTTTTGTTTAGCTTTAATATGTTCATTAGGAAGGTTTAGAGGTAATTTCATATTATGTGACTAATAATATTTATTTTTGTAGAATATTGGGCAGATCCTGAACATTTGGAAGATGAGATAATTTAGGGACTTGCTCCCTGCTACAAAATGGATAATAAATGAATATGATATTATGAATTTATTGAATAGATTATAGAGCTCCATTGATTGAGAAAATATAGGGATGTGTTCCTTGCTACAGGAGAAGCCATATGTCAGTATTTAATAAAGATTCATCCTATGTGGGATCATATCCACTTTTATAGGAGTTTTGGAGGGAAGAAGTCCCTCTCTTCAAGGAGGTTCCCACTCAAGTAATTTTGTATAAATAAATGGGCCTAGTAGCCCAATAAAAAGTTAAAATTAGTGGAGAATATAATTCAAGGAGTAGCAAGCTTCTTTGCCTAGAATTTTGTTATGTATGAACTCTTTTGATAGTGAAAGCCATATTATTTACATTATGATCCATATTTATATGGCTGAGTCCCCTTGGGTTAGGGCCCAACCTAAAGGTTCTATCTCTCTCCTTTTGTGTATTTTATTCATGCATCTTCTTTCCTATATCTAGCTAGCAATATTTCCTTTCCGTTTTAGCAAAAAATGTTTATGAGAAAGTTGATTGTGTAGGTCTCTCAATCACCTCTCTTGTGGGAAGTGTGGTTGTGGATATTGTGTTGGAAATCTAAAAACATGGTTAATTTCCTTTGTCAATAGTTATATCTTGAATTAGTTTCCCTTTTCATCTTTGTTTTCTACAATTAAATCGTTTGTTTGGTAGTCTTTTCAAGCATCAAAAGAACAATATATCTTGTGTGTAGGTTAGGGTATGAGATTGAAGGGATGAGCATTGTTATTTACAATTTTCATTCCATTACCAACACTTTCATCCCTTTCCCAAAAAAATCTTCAAGCATACTATTTACATATATTACTTTTCAGATTTGTTAGAGGCCACCATGTGCATCTTTCCTTGTGCAAGTTGGGATCCTGAGGAGGACTAGGCTTGGAAAGGGATCCATACACCCTTTCCATACCTTATCCCCCAATTATTTCCTTCTAAAAACCTTGTAATCCCACATATTACTCTCGGATCTTATCATGTAGCAAAACAGGACAATCATGTAGTACTCTTTCCCAATCTTGTAGCACTATGAAAAAAGCCTCCAAATGCATTCTGATTTGCCCCACCACTCTTGACCACCCCTAGGCACTCCATAATTATGATAAGACCATAAATATGAATAAAATGGATTTAGATAAGTAGTATGAACTTTTATTTGGTTAATTAAGTAGATAGACTGGCATTCCCAACAATCCTATAGAAAAATAGTAGTAAATTTATGTTAATTTTTATCACATTTTAAAAAGGGTATTTTTGAGTGATTAAACTTGGATTGGAGTCCTAGGAAATAATAATTAATTAAAAAAAATTCCCCATTTAATTTTCACTTAATCAAGTTAGGCATTTGGTAGGTTAACTAGCTCACTGGTCCTAGAATTTATGTTTTGTAGAGTATTATTTTTCCGCTAATTTTTAGCACATGTTGACAAGGGTATTTTCGAGTGATTCCACTTCTATTAGGTTCCTAGGAAATCATCATTAATATAAAAATGTACCCAATATCATTTTCATTTGATTTTCTTGGTCATTCAGTGAGATAACTCGTAGGACAAACTAGCTGGTAGACTCTTGTAGCAATCCTGTAACAACAGAGAGTTTCCTGTAGTAGTTTGTTCTCTGGGTCTTTCCTTGCTCATATTCACTCCATATTCATGGTAGAAGTATATTTATAGCATATTAATGCTCTAATACCACTTTGGTTGAGCTAAGGTTTGGTTAAATCACCACCTAACTTTTACATTTCTTGCTTCTTGAATGCTGATTTCTGCAATTAGTCTAGATTTACTTTCCACAATTTACATTAAGCAAAGTGTGATTTCCTTCTTGCAAGAGTAATATAGGAATTTCATTTTTGAAAATAGAATATATTATATTATTTTTATTTAATTTCTAGTGAGATTAGAATTGGTTTTCTTATTTCTATTTACCTTTTTTTGCAACTTAGGATTGGCAGCTTACCTAGATCTTTGCTCATTTGAAGTTGTTTCATTTCCTTCTTTTCACGTGCATCGAAGGGAGTCAGAATAGGAAGAGGAAAGTGTATGCTACACATATAGTTTAATACCATTTTAAGTTTGTACAAAACCAAGGTTGGTAATTAAAGTTGGTAGCCTTGGGAGTTGCAACATTCTTGTTGCAATATCGGGGTTCATCAGTTCCATGTTGCATGGATTTCAATAAACAACTTCATTGTATTGCTCAAAACATAGAAAGTAGTATAGCATTCACATAGTTCTCATATTAATCCTTTACCTATTATGATTGTTTTCAACATTGATCTTTCAACTTAACTAACATCATTATACCTTCATTGCATTTTCTCTTATTCATAAAATAAATAATGCATATATATCAACCACGTAGAATTTTAGTTAAGGGAACTCCCTTATTCCAACTTCATGGTTGTTACATTGTTTTCCATTTTATTCAAGTGGACTTATCCATGCCAATTTTAGTTGTTTTGTCGTCTTCTTCTTCCCCCTTTCTGCCATTTATCTTATGCAGAGGGTTTAACCAATGTCTTGACTTTTGGGTGTGTTTTACTTAGCTCTTCTCCATGAAGTCATTGTCTTTCCTTTCCCACACCCAACAAACCAAATTAGACCAAACCAAAAGAGGGAAGAAAAAAGAATGAAAACAATGAAAATAACACCACAATAACACAATATAATAACACAAAGTAGCATGTCCATGATCAACGTAAATAATCGAAGCAACAAAGATATGTGGTCAACAATAACAACAAAGAGAGGAAAAACATCATTCCTTAGTTCTCAACAACCTCAATTCCTTGAGTTCTGGTGTTTTGTGGTTCCATCACCAACATATGCACAAAATTTTACTCAATTCCCTTCCAAGATTTACAACAACTTCAAAATTATAGTACCCCTCTAAATAGTTTAAGAAGGGATATTTTACAAAGCTTGATGGGATGCTCCCTCATATCTCTCGCTCTTTAAGTCACTTCAATGTAGCTAGTTTCTGGTTCATCTGCCTAATGTTCACATGAATTGTTCTTCGTCTTTCACTGTTTGTTAGGGAAATATTTCTTTAGATGTTCCTCTCCATAGTTCTAACATGAAATTGGATTTATTTTCTATCTAGTCTTATGTTTCTTCTTTGTAGTCCAGTCAACATGAAATTCCTCTATGTTTTTGGAGGTTTATGCTTGTTGTAACAACCCTTGCATGTATGATAGGTTTTGTAGTAGCACTATATTTAGCCCTACCTGCTCTTCTTTCTTTTTGACAAGTCTTTACTTCTCTTCTTTATAAATCTTCAACTCAAATTTGAAGCTCCTAAATGTTTCTATTCTAATAGGGGAAATTTCCCCTAGTTATTCATTTTGGACTTCGTCCATGATGTGCTATACCTCACAAATGTCCATCCTTTTATTTCTTGTCGTGATGATGTCTTCTTATGTGTTTTCTAACACACATAGCTATTAGTTATATCAGCATAAATAAGTTGACTTGTTACCTTTTCATGCCAATACTAAGTATGTTGATTTGAAGCATATTGTATGTGTTGTTCACATATTAGTAAAACCCATGTCATTCATATATATCAAAAGGACATGTGGTCATGTTTGTATTGGTACTAGTCAGTAGTTTTGAAATCAACATTATACAAACAAATTAACAACCATGACATCTACAAGTTTAAGAGTATGTGCTAAATTTTATAACAAATAATATAAATATGACAAATAACTTATCAAAATAATTTTTAATCATTTGCGTGCAAGCCTCCTCATGTTTAGTGTTGAACATTAAGCTCTAATTCTAAGTTTCACTTTCATATCCCATCCAATCCAAGTGTCGACTTGTGCTTTTATACCACTCTTTATTAGAGCTCCAAATTTGATCTTGAAAGGTCTTGTGTAGATCCTTTTCTTTGATACAACTTTGTAATGCTCCCTCCCACCCCCTTGGATTTCCCAAGCTGAATGGCGGGTGTTACTTTTAACTAATTTTACCTCCATTATCTCACTATGAATATACGGTTGCAAAAAAATTCTTTACCAAAGTTTGAGGGGCCAACTTCGGACAACACCATTGCATCTAACTTTAAGAGCTTTCTTATGATATAAAATTTACCCCAATTCGATCTTTGGATTGAAAGTTATGCCCTTCAATAGATTTAACAATTATCCTCTCAGCTAGATGCTGCCACATGTTACCCACATGCAACCCTTGTGTCCCTACCTTGTCATCCATGACATCCACATGATATTGATGCAACCCCAACAAATCATTCATGACACTTACCACCTTAGCTAAACTTGTGGGTCCCATTGGGCTTGAATCCTTCATGAAAACCATAAGGGTAATCTCGGTGTACACAGTTTGTGTTGTGGAAAATTCCCAAGACTCCCAGATCTCCACGCCTCCCAACTTATTTGGACCTGGCCCACATCTAGGGCTCTACGCTTTCGCTATGCCTTTTCCTCACCATTAGAGGTCCCGAATTCTCTGATACATCTGCCATTCATGGAGAACTTCGTCCCCCTACCTCTTCGACAGTTAATGGAACTATCCACATTGGTTAAAACATGGATCTTCGACCCGCCTTCCGTCGATAAGACCCACCCACAAAGATCATGCTTTAAGGGTCCTCTAATAAGCGTGATTCTGGGATGACATGGCATATCTAGTTGCATCACATTGACATCCATCATCCATGTAGAGTCTCCATCATCCAAAACCACATCACCCATCTCCACTACAACTTTCTAACACCAGATTGATTTCACTCCATCATGTGGCATTCTCTAGAGGTGCCATGTGTCACCTAAAATTCACCCCTTGTAATATCCAAAAGGGCCATTCCTTCTCACCGTGTGTCACACTGATAGAATGCCATGTTAGTGATCTTGTCACATCTCTGATCCACTTCCTCTGGATTCTCATTTGGTGTCCACATAGCCTTACCCAACTTACATGGCTTCTTCCACATCAGCCTAAGCTATGATCCCAATGGTCCAGGCCCTTTGTATTAATTTTTATTTTCACATTATATTCCATTCTATATCTTCGTCCACTAGAACGCACTTTAATCCATTTAATAATAGGAAATATTCCCCTTAGCACCCTCCACCTTCCATCAATAGCTCCATCCTCCATAATGGCCACAACTATTACTTGGTGCAGGACATGCATAGCGAATTAGTGCTACATATTATCATTAAGCAAAAAAAAAATTAATTAACACACAATAAGAGTACTCCTCTAGTCTTTGATGAAATATGAACTTCCTTTAGATATCAATCAAAAGTTTTCCAAGCCCATATAAGGGCTTGATTCTCTGCAATACTTGGACCCATAATTTCTAAGATTTTTTATGGCTTTGACAAGCCTTCCTCGCAATCGTGCATCGCTTAAATCCATGACCAAGACATGAATGAAACATTAATTCCAATGCCAACATTTTAGACATATAAATGTCCATAAAACTTAGATGAAGCCAACCTCATCCCTGCTAATAGACATTGAATAGGCCCAAGCCATGGAGGAAACAACTAAGTAACTTTCAAACACAACACGAACATATGAACCCACATAATGGATCCTGACCCACTCTATCAAATCCGTTGATATACTATGCAATGAAAATATAATCAACAGTCTTAGCGATTCATAGATCCATGATATCCATGGCTATGCCAAATAATGAGATTTACACACTGTAATAGTTAACTGAGTACATTACATTAGGGGATATTTGAGGTCTAAAGTGGGTCTCCTAAGAAAAATGTACAATCAAAATAAAATTTATAAGAACCAATAAGATTCAAGATGATGACGTCAACCATGGGGGATGATTCCTCATTTTTGGAGTAAAAAGGTAAAAGGATTAAAAAATAATAAAATAATAAAAACCACTTTTTCAACTCGTATTTTCAATTTATCTCCGTAAGGTTTTACTCAAATTTCAAGTGGGGGTACTCATTTGACACAAAATGTAAATCTTCATCCAAGAAGTACCCATGTTGCATACTTCCAATGGACCCTACTACATGAAAAATGAGAAATACATGAAAAAGCGTGATTGAAATCACATTTTTCATGTATTTTTCATTTTTCGTTCAGCAGGTTCCATCTAAAGTATGCAACATGGGTACTCCTTTTATTAGGAATCTAATTCTGCATCCAAGTAATGTTTCCGCTTAAAATTTGAGTAAACCCATAGGGAGATAAGTTGAAAATACAAGTTGAAAAAATAGTTTTTATCTTTTTTCCCTCGAAAATTTGATGATGTAATCTAATCTTATTTTATTATTTCCACTATTATTTTATAATTTCCTCAAGAGGCCCATTTTAGACCTCAAAATTCCCCTAATGAGTAACCAGACATACTCATACAAATATGTTTGTAATGTAGGATCATATCAACAAATGCAAAGGCCTCCAAGATCCTCTTAAACATGAAAAAATACACAAAAATCATATCATAAGAGACAAACAAGGATATCACATTCCTCGATAAACCATGCTAATACATAGACTACCATACCACATAACAACAATGGTTCATTAGTCATAACCAAATAACTATACAAGTAAATATAATTTTTTGATTAACTTAATGACTAGAAAGATTTCTTGCCATTGGCCAACCCTTAGATGTATTCAAAGTTTGAGGTGTTAAGTGCTCAAGAGTATTTACACCAATAATCATCCAAACAGGTAATCAAGCTTGAGGATTCTACTATTCAGGTGGATTATTGGATGCTCTTAGGTAGTAAGAACCATAATGACTCACTCTATCTCTCATAAATCAACCACATGCACTCAACCAAGATTTACGGAAGGTTCTCTTAGTTTAGGAGTATGATCTCACTCTAATAGTGGTTTTCTTAGGCTCAAGGAAAGTACTAAGTAAATTAATATCTCCCTTGAGTGTTATGGGTTGAAGCCAACACCAATGCATTCACTGGTTCACACTAGAATACCGGGAAAGTGTTCAATCACACCACAAGGGTTTTCTATAGTGCAATTATTCCTGAGTTCTCCTACCCTGATGCATACACTCTTCTTTCTTTGGCCTTGCTTTCATATGAAGGCCTTTCTTCCCTCCACTCACATTGCAAGGAAGAGAAATAATCATGGGAAGCCTTCTTCCCAATCAATCCTTGCCAATACTATTAAGTGTGGAGTGATTCATTTTTACCACCACACCCTTACCTCCCACACTTTCTTTACTTCCCTCTCTTGTATGTTGAATTCCTCAACATGTCCCACGAGACAAAGAAAGTATGAGAATGTACTTTACTCAAGTGACCCATACAAAACTTCAATGCACCATAAATTTGTTAGGGAGATAGATGGAAAAATAAATGTAGTGTCTTGGGTTTACACTTAACACAATAAAATCCTCCTTCTTAGTCTTTGAATTCGTGTCCACTCATATAGATAAACCATATTTTATATTTTCACATAATTTCACATGAAAAAATATACATAATGATATTTACGTAAGGGGTAAAAAAGGGTTGTCACACTCCCATGGCTATCCATCCACTTGTTTGATTTATTTAGATAAAATTAATCCTGTATAAAAACCTTCTAATCTTCTTGAGCTAGGTAACCAAAAACTAAATCGAGAGAGAAGAACATGTTATTGTACTTTCCATATTTCTTGTAATTTGATTTCCTTTTGCTCCAACTCAAGTAATTGTGTGCCGAGAATTTAAATTTTTTAATTTTTCTAACTAGTGTCTCATCTAAGGAGATAGGGTCCCCTATTTATCTAGGTACAATTTGTATCCATAATATAGATATAACTATATTTTTTGTTGTCTATTTCTACATTTACTAATTTTTTTTTTGCTGCAATTTTGAACTGTAGGTTTTTGCTACAACTCAGGTGTTAATTTTGTATTCATTTGCTTACTAATTTATTTTGTAAAGGATTTATAGGATCTCGTGACCTAGAGTTGTTACTGCAATTCTGTTGTAGTATTAAAATTTAGTCTCTATCTAGAATCATAACAAGTCTATTTTCCTGAATAGATTGGATTACTTATTTTATCAAATATTTGGTTTATGGTTACATTTCCTTTATAAACAAGTGTGAATGAATGGTTTGTGATTGAATGAATTTAATTGCATGTGCAACTGGATATTAGTTACGCAACCAATATCGATATATTACTTGAGCAAATCACATTTACATGTTGGTGTGATTTACTTTCCTGCAAGTGAGATTTAATTTCCTCTAACATAGATTGAGCAATGTGCCTTTATACTCTTACAAGTGTAGTTCAGATTGAAGTTGTGATTTATATTTTTGGGTGAATTATAAAAGTATCTTTATATCATGCATTGTGACAACAATCTAGTTACAACTTCAAACACATACACAATTGTACTAGCATATATGGTGCATGATTGTTCCTAAGTTCCCTACTAACACCAAGTTAATAATTAAATAAACAATATTTTGGTCACCTCTCTAAGCAATTAGGAAGTTAATTAAAAGGCCCATCATATTTGGCATCGTTTCTAGGGAACTATAGATAGTAAAATATTTGTTGTGTTGCTTGATTCCTTTAGTTATTGTGTGATTTTTACTTGCTGGTATCTAGCTGCTTTACATATTTCTTTCTTTCCAGATAGGTCTAATTTACGGTTCTTCTAATTTTTATTTTCTCGCAATTTTTTTGATATAATGACTTTTTAGATGCTTAAGAGTACAGATTAATTTGTTATATTTATCAAAAATCTTGCTCAAACTAACAATGCAGGTCATAGCGAAAGAGGGGAAAACCAACCAAATTATTTGACTCTTACAACAAGTTCTCAAAGTTTGAGGTGTTAAGTGCTCAAGAGTATTTACACCAATAATCATCCAAACAGGAAATCAAGCTTGAGGATTCTACTATTCAGGTGGATTATTGGATGCTCTTATGTAGTAAGCACCATAGTGACTCACTCTATCTCTCATAAATCGACCACATGCACTCAACCAAGATTTAGGGAAGGTTCTCTTAGTTTAGGAGTATGATCTCACTCTAATATTGGTTTTCTTGGGCTCAAGGAAAGTACTAAGTAAATTGATATATCCCTTGAGACTTCTGGATTGAAGCCAACACCAATGCACTCACTGGTTCACACCAGAATACCGAGAAAGTATTCAATCACACCACAAGGGCTTTTTGCGGTGCAATTACTCTTGAGTTCTCCTGCCCTGATGCATACACTCTTGTTTCTTTGGCCTTGCTTTCATATGAAGGCCCTGCTTCCCTCCACTCACATTACAGGGAAGAGAAACAATCATGGGAAACCTTCTTCCCAATCAATCCTTGCCAATACTATTAAGTGTGGAGTGATTCATTTTTTCCACCACACCCTTACCTCTCACACTTTCTTTACTTCCCTCTCTTGTGTGTTGAATTCCTCAACATGTCCCAAGAGACAAAGAAAGTATGGGAATGTACTTTACTCAAGTGACCCATACAAAAATTCAATGCACCATAAATTCGTTAGGGAGATAGATGGAAAAAATAAATGTAGTGTCTTGGGTTTACACTTAACACAATAAAATCCTCGTCCTTAGTCTTTGAATTTGTGTCCACTCATCTAGATAAACCATATTTTATATTTGCACATAATTTCACATGAAAAAATATACATAATGATATTTACATGACGGGTAAAAAAAGGGTTGTCACACTCCCATGGCTATCCATCCACTTGTTTGATTTATTTAGATAAAAATAATCCTGTATAAAACCCTTCTAATCTTCTTGAGCTAGGTAACCAAAAACTAAATCGATGTAGAAGAACATGTTATTGTACTTTCCATATTTCTTGTAATTTGATTTCCTTTTGCTCCAACTCAAGTAATTGTGTGTCGAGAATTTAAATTTTTAATTTTTCTAACTAGTGTCTCATCTAAGGAGATAGGGTCCCCTATTTATCTAGGTACAATTTGTATCCATAATATAGATATAACTATATTTTTTGTTGTCTATTTCTACATTTACTAATTTTTTTTTTGCTGCAATTTTGAACTGTAGGTTTTTGCTACAACTCAAGTGTTAATGTTGTATTCATTTGCTTACTAATTTCTTTTGTTAAGGATTTATAGGATCTCGTGACCTAGAGTTGTTACTGCAACTTTGTTATAGTATTAAAATTTAGTCTCTATCTAGAATCATAACAAGTCTATTTTCCTGAATAGATTGGATTATTATTTGATCAAATATTTGGTTTATGGTTACATTTCCTTTATAAACAAGTGTGAATGAATGGTTTGTGATTGAATGAATTTAATTGCATGTGCAATTGGATATTAGTTACACAACCAATATCGATATATTACTTGAGAAAATCACATTTAGATGTTGGTGTGATTTACTTTCCTGCAAGTGAGATTTAATTTCCTCTAACATAGATTAGACAATGTGCCTTTATACTTTTACAAGTGTAGTTTGGATTGAAGTTGTGATTTATATTTCTGGGTGAATTATAAAAGCATCCTTGTATCATGCATTGTGACAACAAGTTAGTTACAACTTCAAACACATACACAATTGTACTAACATATATGGTGCATGATTGTTCCTAAGTTTCCTACTAACACCAAGTTAACAATTAAATAAACAATATTTGGTCACCTCTCTAAGGAATTAAAAAGTTAATTAAAAGGCCCATCATATTTGGCATCGTTGCTAGGGAACTATAAATAGTAAAATATTTGTTGTGTTGCTTGATTCCTTTAGTTATTGTGTGATTTTTACTTGCTGGTATCTAGCTGCTTTACATATTTCTTTCTTTCCAGATAGGTCTAATTTACAGTTCTTCTAATTTTTATTTTCTCGCAATTTTTTTGATATAATGACTTTTTAGATGCTTAAGAATATAGATTAATTTTGTATATTTATCAAAAATCTTGCTCAAACTGACAATGCAGGTCATAGTGAAAGAGGGAAAAACCAACCAAATTATTTGACTCTTACAACAAGTTCACTGACTAAACAAAATTTTGAATCCTTCAAAGTAGAATCTGAATTCATGTAGCCTTCATCTTATGCCTCTATAGAAGCTCTATTCTTAGAATATTTTCTTGACAATGGTTCCACATAGAGCTATTTTTTTCTAAATCTCCCATGGCATTCTTGGAGGAGGAAGATGTGTCTTCAAAATAAATGGCTCACAAATTTAAGGAGGAGTAGTTCTCTTCCTTTGGATTCCCCATCAGATAATTGGAGGAGAAAACCAAGATGAAAAATTACACATGCATCCTTGTCAATTTTTCATGGTCTCTCAAAAGAAGACTTCGACACCTTTCTCTTTGAGTTCAATGTGCTTTACAGACACAATGACTATGTCTCTGACGTGCAAAAGTTAAAACTCTTTCAATGAGCATTGGGCAGGATAACATCTAGACATAGGCACAAATGAAAAAGAATTTCTTGGAAAAATATTAGGATTATTGCAAGGAAATGGAGCGAAGAGAAGAAGTCTTCTGAATAACCTAACACAAAGATGAAAATGTTGAAGACTATGTTGAAAAATTCCACTATAATTTGCAAAGAGAAAGGTAAGGAAACTTGGATCTAGAGACACTTCATGTCTTATGCTTGCAAGGGATCATATATGATTGTGTGGAACTCCTTAACCTGATGATTTGAGGAGATTTCTCAGGGAAAATTTTTGATGACATTATGGAACTTTGTCAGCGATATTCACGCAAAATTTTAAGACTGGTAGAGGACCCAAGATATGTTGGCTAGGACTGATATGACTACTGGTGGAAGAGTCACTAGAGTATAAATTGGCAAGATGATAGAGAAATTCAAAATTGATATAGTAAGCACATTCAGCTTATAGCTAGATACCTTGGAATCAAATAAGGAGGAGGAAGAATTATCATTATCAAGATTCTACCCAATTGTAGAAGAAATCATCTATTAAAGGAATTCCCATTGTATCATATCAAAATTTGTGCCATATGTATTAAAGATAATCCTACAAGCAACTTCTCATCCCTACTTGGACTGGAAACTGTTTATCAAGAAGAAAAAGAGCCATAATGGCTTTGTTTTGTTGCATAAAAATTACCACGGGCACAAAATCCACAAGGTATGATCCAAGATCCATCTCAAAGTTTTATTTATTATTGGACTAACCCTTCCATGGAATATTCCTCTCAACAATGGTGCTTACCTCCTCAGCCATGTATGGCTCCTCCTCCTCCCCTTCAATAGCTTTGGCACCAAGGGTAGATAAATTCTACATATGGAGGCCCTCAATAGGCCCCTATGCAACTCCTTCCTTCTCCTCAATTGAAAAAAACGACATGTACCCATCCATGAATTGAATTCTTGCACAACCCATAATGAACCCCAAAAATGGCAAGCTAGGTCAACCAACCCAAGTTGTTCATATTGAAACCTACCTGAATTCCTCTATATCATACTTGAACTGCCATTACATCCTCCTTAGGTTTGGGAAGACATTGACTAAAGAGCATCCTCCCATGAATATTGAATATCTCAATGAGGAATATTGAAATATCACCAAACAATCCATGTCATGGGAAAACTGTTAGATCTTATGATGAGAGGAGTCATTGTGGAAAAATATCATCCTTTAAACACCTTTATGGGTTGATGGGGGGGATCTAGTGATGAGGAATAGTAGCTCATCAATTCCTCACTATTGACCAATATCTGACACTTAGGGAGAAAATTGAGGATGATAAAATCAATGATTTCATTGCCTCCTCCTCCTCCTCCTCTAACACGCATGCTCTTAAGCACATAATGCAACTTGATGTTTGGGAAAATCTTGCCTCAAAAAATTCTTCACCTCTCGAACACGAATCATCTGCTAAAGAATACCAAGGATAAACTTTAGAGGAAATTGAAATAAACCTTGGAAAAACCTTAAATATTAATCAAGGGTTGATAAGAGGGCACAAAGTGTGATTGGTTAAATTGATGCAGAAGAAAAATGATGCTTTTGGTTGGACTTATTCAGACATAAATGGGATCCATCTTGACTTGTGTACACATCAAATTTACATTAAGGAAGGATTGGACCTATTCGACAACCTTAGTGGAGGATGAAACCTGCATTGAAAGACAGTAAAAGAGGAGCTACAAAAGTTTCTCAGAAATGGTCTTTATGTACCAAATTTTTGATACACAATGGGTCTCCCCTCTTGTCTCGAAGAATAATGGTAAGTGGAAGATATATGTAGACTATAGAGAAATCAATAAAGTAACACACAAGGATCATTTATCCCGTTCATCGACCAAGTCCTAGATACACATAGAGGGGATAAGTAATTTTCTTTCCTTGATGGATTTAGTGATTATAATAAAATCCAAATCACTCCCGAGGACTAGGAAAGTGCAACATTCACCTATTCGTCGGGGAGATTTTCCTATCATGTCTTGCCATTTGGATTATGTAATTCTCTAGCCATCTTTAAGAGAGTGGTAATAGGTATTATGTGGAGATATACATGGATGATTTTACCACTCATGACATTCAATTTGATGAAGCCTTTGATAATATAAAGGAAAGTTTAACAAGGTGTAAGGAAAGTAATGTTTCCCTCAATAATGTGAAGTGCAAAAAATGTTGATTGCGACATTTTATTAGGGAATCATATATTGGCCAAGGCATACAAGTGGATCCAACCAATATTAAAGTAATAATTATCCTATCCGCTCCATAGACATAAATAGGAGTACAAAGTTTCCTAGGTCATGATGATTACTATCACAACTTTATTAAATATTTTTCATAGATATCTCGTCCATTATTTTCCAACTTAACAAAAATGAAAAGTTTTTCTAGATAGGAAGCTACCAACATGCCTTTAATGAACTAAAGTCCAAAGTATCACAATATCATATTTTGAGAGGACCTAATTGGTCTCTCCCCTTTCACATCTCACACACACATCATATATTTCCATTGGAGTTGTCTTAGGGAAATAAGAGAATAATCCGTACATGATATACTTCATAAAAAAAAACCTCACACCAACAGAATTGAACTACATAGTGAATGAAAAAGAATTCATTGTAGTTATTCGACGCAATAAATTAATTTAGACATTATATTACAAAATGTCAAGTAAACTTACATATTTATCGTTCTATTATTAAGTACTTAATGAACAAACCAATCACTAATGATAGAGCTACTATATGGTTTCTTTTACTGTAGGAGTTTGATATTACCATCTTAAATAAACCTATAAGGTATAATATAGTCATTGATTTTATTTCTAGATTGACATCTAACGAAAATTAACCCCCAATAGAGATTCCTTTTTTGATGAACATCTCTTCGAAATATCTACTGAATCTCTATGGTTCATAGATATTGTTAACTACTTGGTGTTAGGAAAGTTTCCACATCACTTGATTCCAGAAGAGCAATAGAGGATTATCACACAAAGTGGAAGATTGTCATGGATTGACGGTTGTCTTTTTCGCACAAGTCTTACTTGATTATCAGAAGATGTGTATAGGAAGACAAGGTCTATGAGATTCTGAAAGCTTGCTATGATGGGCCATGAGGGGGCCAATCTGTTGATAAATGAACCAAGTATAAGGTACTCCATTAGGGGTATTATTGGCCCTCTATTTTCAAAGATGCCATGGAACATGTGAAGATATGTGATAGATGCTAGTGCATGGGTAGAGTAGTAAAAACAAACAAGATGTCGCTGCAACCTCAACTTCTTATAGGACCCTTTGCAGAATGGGCCATTGATTGTGTGGGCCCATAATCCCACTTCTCATCAAAACTCTGAAATATTGGTCTACACAGACTATGTTACAAAATGGATGGAAGATAAAGCACTCTCGATGGAAACTAAATAGGAAATAGTGGATTTATCCATGAAGAAATATTCACGAACCTTGCAATACCTTAAGAGATGGTGACCAACAAAGGGACTCAATTTAATTTAGGGCTCGTTGAGGAATTAATGTACACTCATAATATCAAGCATAGGGTAAGAACACCATATCATCCATAGGAAAATGGACAAGTGGAGGGGACTAACAAGATCCTTGAGGCCATTATTAGTATGGATGTTAGCCTACACCCAAATGACTGGGCTGATCGAATCCTCAAAGCACTATAGGCCTATAGAACACCCTCGAGAAGTGATACAGATGTACTCCATATGCAATAGTGTATGGTAAGCGAGTGATTTTTCCTACTGAAACAAAGATCCAAACATTAAAGATAATAATACAACTTGTATTGGACTTATTAGAATCTCATAAGAAAAGGCTACTCAACATAAATGAGTTGAATGAACTAAATCAAGCTTCCTCGCATAAAACCCCAGTGATATAGCATTAGAGGGCTAGGTGGCATGATGAGTTGATGAAAAATAATAAATGGAAAGTCAGAGACTGGGCACTACTATTTGACTGTAAGTTAAAGACTTTAGAGCGATTTTCCACATCAGATGGCTTGGACCATATAAGATTGATATATTATATAATAATGGAGCGATTGAAGCTGATACTATTAATGAAGAAAGAACTCCTCTGATGGCCAATGGACACAAGCTTCACCTGTGTTGTTGAATCTTATTAAAAGAGGTCGTTTGAGGAAGATTGCTAATGGATTTCTTGATAGAAATATGGAATTGTGCAAAAAGGAGAATTCCCTATAAGGTGACTCAATCTTCCACCTTGAAATATATTAAAATAAAAAAAATCATGTATGAAAAACCTTAGGGGCATATTTGAGTGCATGTCATGTGAAAACCAATCTAGACTAGCACATGACATGTTAAAATAATAATAAGATAAAAATAAAATAAGAAAAAAATAAAAATAAAGAAAATAAACAGGGCACATCATGGTTTTGTGATGGTTATCTCGAGATCCTTATGCTTATGCAACTACAAATTTATTTATTTATATTATTTATTTTCCTAAGGAAGTGACATCTAGGATGTAGGAGAGGATGCAACTATTGTTCCAAATCTATTGCTACACTCCAGTACATAGTCCAATTGCTACAACTCTAAACCCCATTGTTGCAACTTTGTCGTTGAAGCCTTATTGTTGTGATCTCGTTTTTAGACTCCTGTTGCTGCAACTTTGCTTAGCACCATTCCTGGAACTTAGTGATAGGAAATTGATGCTACAACTCTAAAACTCCATTGCTACAAATTTGAAACCAGAAATCCACCACTGAAATTCCAAAGGTTAGAATGGGTAACAACACTTCCTATCTTGACACCATGGTTGACTGATGTCATTGCTACAATTTTGGTCAAGACTGTTGCTGCAACTTTTCCCAACATTGTTGCTAAAACTCTAGCATGTTGTTGGAACTCTATGTTCATGCTGCAACTATAAAAAAAATAAGAATCTATGTTATTTTTAGGACTAGGATGCTAGCACAACATAGGTACAAGGAACATCCACTTATGGTAAGTCATGACAGGTATGTTTTCCAACAATTTACATAATGGATTGCATTGATTTTCATAATTTGACTTGACCATTTAAATTATTTTTTTGTAAGCTTGGGAGGACTACATCTTAAACATGTCAAATATATCACCCCAATTTGGTGGGGTGTTAGGTCCCTATAATACTAGTGATTACCTCATTACTATTGTAGTTGTATCCCTTATTAAGATTGTTGTGCCCCTATTGTCCCCATATTGGTATTAATGTGCCCCATATAATACCTCTATTATTATTTTTGTGGCTTTATATTATTATTGTTAGGTCGGCTGGGTTATATTGTGATCCCTTAGACTCCTATATAGAAAGGAGGTTTTGTCATTTGAATCATCCGAGAATTGTTCATTTATGTAATGTAAAGGAGGTTGTCCCCTCGAAGAGGCTGAATTATAAGGCGTTGATCTATATTTTCTATCTTTTTGTGAGTTGGTTTCATAACATTTGGTATCAGAGCTTTGGATTCTAGGGGTTTGCTGCTCCAAATAGGTCATCGTGGATTTTTCGCTATAACTTTTTTCTGTGACGTTTCAGAAGCTAAAAAAAAAACACATTTGAGATGAAATCGCATTGAACCTTGGATCTGAATTTCAGATCTTTTCACTCTATATTTGTGGAGATATGATCTGATGAAGCTGGTCTTTTTGTAGACTCCTGAATTACATTCCAAACATGTGACTTGGGGAAAATCGTCATAGCTTTCTATATGAGCATCGGATCGAAATTTGGTAAGTGTTGGGTGTGGAGCCTGATTATCTTCTATATTCAAAAGTACCACAACATTGGACCCCAGTTCAAAATGGGGGTGGCAACGCCGCCCGTAAAATATTCGTTGCAGGGGGGGTCCAGGGGGGGACAGCTGCGACCTTTGGGAGCCCCCCCCCCCTGGCGGGGGTTTTCGGGGGCAACGCCCCTGAAGCTAAAAACAGTTGTAAAATTGCCTTGTAAAAGTATAGTAATTTCTAGTCAATCTGGGCCGTTCATTAGGCGGATGATCTGACAGTAGAACTTAGGTTTAGTTTAGGGTTTTTTTCCCTAGAAGGCAACCCCTCTCTTTGTATGAGGGCATTGTATTTGAGGCTGTGAGATAGATGTGTATTCTGTGTGAGTGAGAAACAGAGAGGTGAGACTGTGAGAGAAGACAGAGGATATTACATCGGATTTGATGTAGGTTGTGTCTCTTCATTTTGCTGGATAATAGAAAGGAAGGACTGGCTTTTTGAGGTGGACGTAGCCCAAATTGGGTGAACCACGTATATCTGTGTCTCTCTTGTTTTGTGCGTTTTCTGTGTTTATATTTCTTCAATAATTTATGTGTTCCATTGCTCCGTAATATATATAATATTCTAACAACTGGTATCAGAGCCGAAGGTTTATTTGGCTGATAAAATCGCAGGTAAGAAGGGTTCCTAGTTTCGAGTGGGAGAAATGGCAGAAAATGGTAAGTTTAGGGTCGAGAAATTTAATGGCCAAAACTTCTCGTTGTGGAAGATGCAGATGGAAGATTATCTATAACAGAAAGATCTATACCTACCATTGGGCGGAAAATCAAAGAAGCCGACGGATATGGAAGATGAAGAATGGAACCTTCTCGATAGAAAGGCACTCGGAACAATACGG
>APFE030563436.1:0-26605 GCA_000404065.3 Pinus taeda
TTTTATGAGGAGTGATCCCATAGCACTGTGTTCTTATTGCCATCAATTTACCTATGGTCTTACAAATAATGATTGGCCACCCTTATAGGGATCTTATCATCTTTCTTGGTTTTAGAGCTGCTTTTCTGAATACCTCTTCCCAAGAGAGATTAGAGATGATGCTCATCTCTGCTTGTGTCTACTACTACATCAAAATTTCTCTTGCCCACATAGGTATATGTTGTAGTGATCTCGATTCTCTACTTCATCCCCTATAGATATGAAATGGAAGTATGATTGTTCTTAGATGTACTGAAGATCATAACCCTAGTATTGTTAATGTTTACAATGATAAGTCTATGTCTGGTATTAAAGATCATAAGCTTACTCTTGTTAGTGTTCATTTTCATAATCTATTTTTGGTATTGAAGATTGTAACGTTAGTCTTGTTAAGGTTCAATGTGATAAGTCTATGTTTGAGATCGAGGATCATAACCCTCATCTTTTTTAGGTTCACTATCATTAGTCTATGTTCGCAAACAGTTACAGAAAACATCCAATGTCCAACTACCATTGAAGGCCTTAAGAAGATATTTGGTTCTTTATGTGGGAATTGTGCCTTCAATACTATCACCTTATTTCTATCCACCAAAGTTAGAAATTTATGCAGTGATCTATGCTATATTAGATGTACTCATACATGGAAACTCCTTTTATTTTTTAAATAAAATACTTCCTTTGATTATTAGCATACAAATATGTACAAAGAAAGCTATACAAAAGCAATGGGTTGCATTAAACAACCACAACGACCTAGAGGGCTAAAATACATGTCACATCTCTGTCTCTCCCTCTCTATTTTAGTATTTTGTTTGTCTTATAAAATCAAACAAAATCTCACCATTGAAAGGATGGGTGTTAATACATGTAAGTTTATGAAAGAAGAATTCAATAGGCTAAATCATGCTTGAATATGAGAAGTTGGAAGACTGTAAGATTACGCAAATATGGAGAACATCATTAAGAAAGCCTCCTCCATGGGAAATAAGTTTAGTAAAAATAAAATTAAGGATTAGTAATTTTCAAAAGTTGGAATGATGATTAAATGCAAATGGGCATGCAACAAAATTTAATAGGTAAAGTTTTTCTTTCATATTTTACAAACAATTGGGATAATGGATGGGGGTATGATCTAATTAGATATTAACAATAAGGAGTTAATATTAAAGAGAACCAAACATATTTTAAGTAAGAATTAACATTTGTTTGCCTCTCTAAATGAAGTGAGGTTTTGTAGTGAGCTAGAGTAATTTGTCCTGGTTTTTCCAACAGAGTCACGTTTTATACAACAATTTTCTCGTAACACTTCATGAGGTAACAACTTTAATATCAATCATCCACAATCCACACATTATAAAATTTAATGAACAATACCATCCAAACCAAACAGTTACAACCAGATAACTCAATATATATATATATATATAACAATTAAACAATATACCACTGTCCTACCAAGCAATTATAGACTAATTGCAATTGCTATCAAATAATTGAATCCATTTTGTCACAGAATTAATAATTAAAGTCCCAAGTCTCGAGTTCAATAGAGAATTTTAGCGTCTACAACAAAAATAAAAAACAGTCTGCGGTATGCACTCAGTATTCTTTCTTGCTTCTAATATTTCATTCTATCAACTCACGATAGGGTTAGGGTTTATTTGTAGTTTAGAACTCACGTGTTTTCCCAGCCTCTGGACAAGATTTCTATCTCTCCAATTCCAGGCATCGGGGTCCCCCTTTGTCCTCAGCAGGAATCTCAGCATCCACAGTGAGGGTTTTTTTATTGGCCACCCTTATAGGGATCTTATCATCTTGCTTGGTTTTTGAGGTGGTTTTCTGAATGCCTCTTCCCAACAGAGATTAGAGATGATGCTCATCTCTGCTTGTGTGTACTACTGCATCAAAATTTCTCTTGCCCATTGTTAATGTAGGTACGTCCAAGCCTTTATGAAAGAATGTTTTGTTTTTGCATATATTTGTTCTATTGTGAATTTATGATCACCATGCTCATCTTCATTGGCATTTAGTAGGGGTTCAAGGAATCCATATACCATTTTCACGGAATGCTTGTCTTGAGCAAGACTTGGCCCCTTTAATTTTAACTTTTCTATCCCTTGAGTTTCTATCACTTATGTCAAGGCTTGTATCTTTTTGAGGCCTCTTCCTTGCCAGTGAATTGGAACCCCAAATAGGTATATGTTCTAGCGATCTCGATTCTCTACTTCATCCCCTGTAGGTATGAAATGGAAGTATGATTGTTCTTAGAAGTACTGAAGGTCATAACCTTAGTTTTTTTAATGTTTACAATGATAAGTCTATGTTTGGTCTTGAAGATCATGACCTTAGTCTTGTTAGGGTTCACTGTCATAATCTATCTTTGGTATTAAAGATTGTAACCTTAGTCTTGTTAAGTTTCAATGTGATAAGTCTATGTTTGGGATCACTACCGTTAGTCTATGTTTGTTAAGGTTCACTGCCATTAGTTTATGCTTGTGAACAGTTGCAGACAACATCCAAGGTCCAACTGCCTCTGAAGCCCTTGAGAAGATATTTTGTTGTTTATGTGGGAATTGTGCCTTCAATACTATCACCTTATTTCTATCCACCAAAGTTAGAAATTTATGTAGTGATCTGTTCTATATTAGATGTATTCACACATGGAAACTCCTTTTCTTTTTTAAATAAAATACTTCCTTTGATTATTAGCATACAAATATGTACAAGGAAAGCTATACAAAAGCAATGGGCTGCATTAAACAACCACCACAACCTAAAGGCCTAAAAGAAATGTCACATCTTTGTCTCTCCCTCTCTATTTTAGTATTTTCTGTGTCTTCTAAAATCAAACAAAATCTCACCATTGAAAGGATGGGAGTTAATACATGTAGGTTTATGAAAGAACAATTTGATAGGCTGAATCATGCTTGAATAGGAGAAGTTGGAAGACTGTAAGATTATGCAAATATGGAGAACATCATTAAGAAAGCCACCTCCAAGGGAAATAAGTTTAGTAAAAATAAAAGTAAGGATTTGTAATTTTCACAATTCGGAATGATGATTAAGTCCAAATGGGCATGCAACAAAATTTAATAGGTAAAGTTTTTCTTTCATATTTTACAAACAATTGGGATAATGGATGGGGGTATCATCTAATTAGATATTAACAATAAGGAGTTAATCTTAAAGACAACCACACATATTTTATGTAAAGCTTTAACATTTGTTTGCCTCTCTAAATGAAGTGAGGTTTTGTAGTGAGCTAGGGTAATTTGTCCTAGTTTTTCCCACACAGTCACATTTCATACAACAATTTTCTCATAACACTTCATGAGGTAACAACTTTATTATGAAACATCCACAGTCCACACGTTATAAAATTTAATGAACAATACTATCCAAACCAAACAGTTACAAATAGATAACTCAATATATATATATATATATATATATATAACAATTAAACAGTATACCACTGTCCTCCCAAGCAATTATAGACTAATTGCAATTATTGTCAAACAATTTAATCCAGTCTGGGACAGAATTACTAATTAAAGTCCCAAGTCTGGAGTTCAACAGAGAATTTTAGCATCTACAACAGAAATAAAAAAACAGTCTCTGGTATGAACTCAGTGTTCTTGGTTGCTTCTAGTATTCTGTTCTGTCAGCTCACGAGAGGGTTAGGCTTTATTTGTAGTTTAGAACTCACGTGTTTTCACACCCTCTAGACAAGACGTTTGTCTCTTCAATTCCAGGCATCGGGGTCCCCGTTTGTCCTTATCGGGGATCACAACATCCACCGTGAGGGTTTTTTTTATTGGCCACCCTTATAGGGATCTTATCATCTTTCTTGGTTTTAGAGCTGGTTTTCTGAATACTTCTTCCCAACAAAGATTAGAGATAATGCTCATCTCTGCTTGTGTCTACTATTGCATCAAAATTTCTCTTGCCCATTGTTAATGTAGGTACCTATAAGACTTTATGAAACAATGTATTGTTTTTGCATATATTTGTTCTATTGTGAATTTATCATCACCATGATCATCTTCATTGGCATTTAGTAGGGGTTCAAGAAATCTATATACCATTTTCACGGAATGCTTGTCTTGAGCAAGACTTGGCCCCTTTACTTTTAACATTTTTGTCCCTTGAGTTTCTATCACTTAGGTAAAGGCTTGTATCTTTTTCAGGCCTCTTCCTTGCCAATGAATTGGAACCCCACATAGGTATATGTTGTAGCGATCTCGATTCTCTACTTCATCCCATGTAGATATGAAATGGAAATATGATTGTTCTTAGAAGTACTGAAGACTATAACCTTAGTCTTGTTAATGTTTACAATGATAAGTCTATGTTTGGTATTGAAGATCATAACCTTACTCTTGTTAGGGTTCATTGTCATAATCTATTTTTTGTATTGAAGATTGTAACCTTAGTCTTGTTAAGGTTCAATGTGATAAGTCAATGATTGAGATCGAGGATCATAACCCTCAACTTTTTCAGGTTCACTGCCATTAGTCTATGTTTGTGAAAAGTTACAGACAACATCCAAGGTCCAAATGCCTCTGAAATATATATATAACAATGAAACAGTATACCATTGTCCTACCAAGCAATTATAGACTAATTTCAATTGCTGCAAAATAATTTAATCCAGTCTGGGATAGAATTACTAATTAAAGTCCCAAGTCTCGAGTTCAACAAAGAATTTTAGCATCTACAACAAAAATAAAAAAACAGTGTGCAGTATGAACTAAGTGTTCTTTCTTGCTTCTAATATTTCGTTCTGTCAACTCATGACAAGTTTAGGGTTTATTTGTAGTTTAGAACTCACGTGTTTTCCTAGCCTCTGGACAAGAGGTATGTCTCTCCAATTCTAGGCATCGGGGTCCCCCTTTGTCCTTAACGGGAATCTCAGCATCCATAGTGAGGGTTTTTTTCTGTTGGCCACCCTTATAGGGACCTTATCATCTTTCTTGGTTTTAGAGGTGGTTTTTTGAATACCTCTTCCCAACAGAGATTAGATATGATGTTCATCTCTGCTTGTGTCTACTACTGCATCAAAATTTCTCTTGCCCATTGTTAATGTCGGTACCCGTAAGCCTTTATGAAAGAATGTATTGTTTTTGCATATATTTCTTCTATTGTGAATTTATGATCACCATGTTCATCTTCATTGGCATTTAGTAGGGGTTCAAGGAATCCATATACCATTTTCACGGAATGCTTGTCTTGAGCAAGACTTGGCCCCTTTACTTTTAACTTTTCTATCCCTTGAGTTTCTATACCTTAGGTCAAGGCTTGTATCTTTTTGAGGCCTCTTCCTTGCGAGTGAATTAAAACCCCACATAGGTATATGCTGTAGCGATCTTGGTTCTCTACTTCATCCCCTCTAAATATGAAATGGAAGTATGATTTTTCTTAGAAGTACTGAAGATCATAACCTTAGTCTTGTTAATGTTTATAATGATAAGTCTATGTTTGGTCTTGAAGATCATAACCTTAGTCTTGTTAGGGTTCACTGTCATAATCTAATTTTGGTATTGAAGATTGTAACCTTAGTCTTGTTAAGGTTCAACGTGATAAGTCTATGTTTGAGATCGAGGATCATAACCGTCCTCTTTTCTAGGTTCACTGCCATTAGTCTATGTTTGCAAAAAGTTACAGACACCATACGAGATCCAACTGCCTCTAAAGGCCTTGAGAAGATATTTGGTTCTTTATGTGGGAATTGTGCCTTCAATACTATCACCTTATTTCTATCCACCAAAGTTAGAAATTTATGCAGTGATCTGTGCTATATTAGATGTATTCAGCCATCGAAACTCCTTTTCTTTTTTAAATAAAATACTTCCTTTGATTATTAGCATACAAATATGTACAAGGAAAGTTATACAAAAGCAATGGGCTGCATTAAACAACCACCACAACCTAAAGGCCTAAAAGACATGACACATCTTTTTCTCTCCCTCTCTGTGTCTTCTAAAATCAAACAAAATCTCACCATTCAAAGGATGGGTGTTAATACATGTAAGTTTATGAAGGAACAATTCGATAGGAAAAATCATGCTTGAATAGGAGAAGTTGGAAGATTGTAAGATTATGCAAATATGGAGAACATCATTAAGAAAGCCTCCTCCATGGGAAATAAGTTTAGTCAAAATTGAAAAGAACTCTGTGACCTCAGATGAGCATTTTTTGTGCCCTCAGTTGAGCATTTTCTTTGCCAAAAGCAGAAGTAAACTCCACATAATTTCGATGCCAAACAAGGATCAAGGCATCATATAATTCGATGCACAAACAAAGATTGTCACAAGAGAACATGTGCCCACATAGATTGATTATCACAAAGCTTGTTGCCCTTCTAGAGAGTTTCCCTGTGACAGAACCTAAGAAGAAAAATAGAAATGTGTTAACTAGGGTGGAATCTTTCACCACCAAAATTGAGAGGAGGAACGATGCTTTCACAATCCTAAGAGCATTGGGTAATATTATCTACTATACATCTGCATGACTTTCTACAACAATTTAGATTTGTACATTGATTTATCATGATTCGGTGGCTTGCTTCTATCTACGTTGTCTCTAAAGGGAATGTAAAAATGGCTAATAAGAAATAAAACAACTTGAAGAATGACTGAGAAATTTTTTTGAATGCAACATCTACCATAGAACATGTTGCCAACGAAAGAAAACATAATCCAACAGTGTGATTCAATATAAAATCAATTAATGATATCCGAACAACAGACATCAACTCCATTGTTGATATTCTTGGTGTTGTCACAAACATTTCCAGTGTATGCACTGTACGTAGAAAAGACGGCTCTGAAGTTAATAAACAAATAGTAAAACTTCAAGACATGTTAGGGTATAACATAGATGCAATATTTTGGGGAGATAATTTTAATGTCGTGTCACACGAAATCTCCTCCCTATGTGCTACAAGAAATAACCCCATCATTGTAATCAAATCTGCGCGTGTTGGAGAATTTAATGGAAAAAACATTGGCACTACAATGATATCCATTGTTCTTCTAGATCTTGACATTGAAGAGGCCCATACGCTAAAGTCATGGTTTAAAAAAGAAGGTTCGACTGCAGGTTCTACATCTTTGACAACAAGATCTCCTTTTGGCCATCAACAAAAAAAATAACAATTCCTCACATTTACGGTATGAATTCCTTAGAGAAACCAACATTTTTCCAATTAAAGGGCACAATAACAAAAATTAGGATGGATAGTTTTTACTACATTTCTTGCCCGTCGATCGTTGGTGGGAAAAAATGCATGAAAAAACTTATACCAAAAAATACAGGGATGTGGTCCTATCCAAAATGCAATGCTGAAGTAAGTGACTGTGATTACAGATACGTATTGAAAATCGACATACAAGATCACACTGGTGAATTAGCTTCAACTGTTGCTTTCGAAGACGCGGGATCTACAATTCTTGGAAATAATGCCAAAGACTTATATTTATTATCTTCAAATCCATAACTGATCAAGGAAATTGTCTCTAAAGCTCTATGAATAGATCATTTCTTCACACTATCAATGAAGATGGAAACTTTTAAAGAAGTGCCACGATTCAAATGTGTTATCATAAAAGAAGAAAAGTTGCATTTCACAACATAATGCAACAACATCCTTTGAGAAACTCAGAACATCTCGATATTGTAGATAAATATTGCAAAATGTATTCCTTGCTTTTGACAATTCCTATTGTCCAATTTTATAAATAAAACTTTACAAGATATATTGTTGCATGCATTCTTATGAAATTTTCTTATATACCATTGAAATAAGTATTCGTCCTCCATTGTATCTAGCATTATGTGAGTAGACAAATTCACATTCTTTTTTTCTTTTATCATCTTCTTCCTTTTAAAAAAT
Source organism: Pinus taeda (assembly GCA_000404065.3). Classification (NCBI taxonomy): domain Eukaryota; kingdom Viridiplantae; phylum Streptophyta; class Pinopsida; order Pinales; family Pinaceae; genus Pinus; species Pinus taeda. The sequence goes on from APFE030563436.1 coordinate 7,937, forward strand.
GATGTAACTTGCCACGTTACACATGAAACTATCTACATGTATAAAGAAAAAATACTAATATGTTCTTTCAAACACGTTATTCAAATAAAAAAATTCACATAAAGCTATTCAAAACTTATATTTTTTTCCCTTCTTTTGCTTTTGCTTGAATTTTTTACCCTTCTTTCGCTTTCATACAATAACATGGTTGTTGTCTCCAAATAACATTCTTCTTTTCCCCTCTCTTGCTTATAGGTACCATAAAGTTTGCGAATGGATTCTTCTTCTAATAATGAATGTGCTCAAATATACAATGCAACAAATAAAGAATGAATAAATGCACGTCGTCGTGAGATTTATCAAGCAAAAAAAGACATCAAAGAATGTCAAAAACACAAAAAACAGAAGGAAAACCAACATTCCTCATCTGAAATGCCCCACCATGAAAATAATCCTCCCTTGCAATTATCCAACTCTTTATCTTCTCAGCAAACCTCTCAAACAAATACATCCATGGCTCATTGTCGTAACCCCTCCTTCGCACATGATTTCAACAACGTTTATACTAATCAAGCACATCATGGTTTCCGTGCAAAGATTGATAAACTTCCACCTAAATGCCCATGTTCCAATTTTCTTGAATCATATCCTGGAATACATATCCGCAATTCCAACCACATGCATTGCTACTCCAGATGCATCTCTGAAACAAAGGGTCATCGCTTCTCATTATCAAACAACATGGACCCTCATCCTCAACCAGCTATCCTTACATCTCTTTCACAAATATAAGAAATGATCATTACTAAGGTTAACCCTATACTGCAAGTAACACATGCATGTGGTGGCCAATATAAATACAATGGCCACACAATTTGTTTTCCTCAAGACATTACAAAAATTGCAAACATGGGTCCATGACGTGTTGAAAACTTGGACATCCTAATTGTCACGTGTCATAGTAATGACCATAAGGCTTATGATTTCATTATGAGTAGACATCACGTTCTCGCTGCATTAGAATACAAATTGGCAAATGACCCATACTATAAGAATGTTCATATTGGTACCATCACACTGGCATCCTTACTAGAAATCCCCACCGATGTCTCCTCCTCCCTTCACCATTCCAATACTACAGAAACTATTATCCACCTTTCACTTGAACCACCACATGAGCTCACTGAATATTCCGTAGACCCATCCATAAACCAAACATCATCATTCGTACCCATCATACCTACTACAAATACAGAAATCCAAGAAATCCACCATTATTGACATGCTTATAACCACCAACCTCATACTACAATTGAGTGGCCAACAATTGGTTTATCACCAGTCAATGAATACCACATAGAAGGTCTACTCTCTATGGCTTTCCCCACCCTTTTTCTAATAGGATCTGCAATGCCAAATCATCCAAGAATGAAAGTAGTGCAGTTACATGAATATGCACTTCATCTCATATGTTACTATGATAACATATTTGGAAAGCACCCATGCTTTCATTATTACATATATAATCTCATGATGCAACATAGAAGTCAAGCAACAACATCGATTTTTGTGAAAAAGAACATCACATATAACTTCCCAATATCTATTCAAGATCTGAACATCTGATTAGAACAATTTCTAAATGAGAGCAAGTCATGCGATTCAGTACCTCTTTACGTGGAACAAGATAATTTTGGCACAAAGCTAAAAATGAATTAACGAACATGATATCTCAACTCGGTTGCCCAACATTCTTCTTCACATTAAGTGCAGCTGATACAAAATGGCTTGATATTCATGTAATCATGCCTGGATGTCTTCCTTCTGATATTGCAAAACAACAAAAGTGGAGAAATTATAACATTATCTCTAACCCACATTTTCACATCACTATATATGCACCATAGATTCACAGCAGTTCATGAGATTATCTTAGAGAAACACTTGAATACAAAATACTACTGGTATAGGTACGCATTCTCCCGTATTTTTTTCCAAAAACTCGAAACAACATTCCTCACCTATTGCAAAATTATCTTACAAAAACACATACTTGATAGGTATGAATGGAAACATAGGGGATCTATGAACATCGATGGTTTCCTTTGGATAGAAAATGCACCTGATATGGAAAACCTCAACTAGGAAGACATAGAAGTAGTTGATATTACAAGGCAGTTCTTCGATAAAAATATTTCCGCTTGGAACCCTCGTACTCCTTTGAATTCAAACAAACAAATTACTTGGACAAATCCTAAAGACCCTTGTCTATTGCCCACACTGCAAATCTTCAGAACCAATCCTTTCAGTGACTATGAACAACTCGTCAATTGTGTTGAACGTCACACAAAATTCTCAGAAAGAACATGCCTAAGAAAAAATGGATCCTCACTCTAATGTCGTTATAAAGTACCATGGGAATTACATCCAAATTCGGCCTTATTCATTTATTCCAATGACCAAAATACATACACCCCTGCTCACAATGACAATCGACTCAATAGCCATAACCCTACCATCCTATCTATTTGGCGTGCAAATGTTGATTGCCAACCAGTACTCTCCATACACAGTATACAAAATTATATCGCCAAATATGCATCCAAAGGAGAAAAAAAATCTGAAAGCTTCCACCACATGCTACGTAGAATTGTCCTGGCTTCACCCATTGTTGATCCAGCAACATCTGCATTTCGAAAATTTCTTGCAAAAACCCTTGTTGATCATGACATTGGAGCAAAGGAAACCTACCATATGCTGCAAAAATTACCATTAACATTATGTATTTGACCATTCATTTCTTTAAATGTAAACTAAAAAATTCTTATGCGCCATCCACAAATGAACACCACCTCCACTACATCCCCACACATCATAGATACATATATCCAATGCCCTTCTACCCTAGAATCCACATCACCAATAGAATTGGCAAGATCCTCGTCATATGATCCTCGTCGCAAAACAAACAAATGGAAACAAAGACCTACAAAAGCAATTGTTCATGTCATACCATGTTACTCCATCGCAAATTGGCAAACATTTCGTCCATTCTACAAACCTTGGCATCAACACCGTACACTATCTGATATTGAATCTGTCACAAATGATACCTCAACTATTCATGAAACCAATCCTCCAGACACCATGGAAATAAATAAATGGGAATTACTTTCCCAATTACACCCTACAAATGAGCTTCTCATAAATTACCTTGACATGCTTGGTCTTTGTGGCTTTGATGACACCCATAACTGGAATCATACCACTATCCCATTGGATCTAAAAAAGAATGCCATACAATTCATTCAGAATAGTCGCTCCATCCACCGCATTCTTCAAAAACATCAACATATCCTAGCGACCCTTACTACATTATCTAAAATGCAAAGAAAAGATCTAAATATTATTTCTAATCATTTTGCTAAGAAGTATTATTTACTCGCTTTGAGAATGATAATACAAGGCACAGCTAGTACAGGAAAATCCCTCCTTATTAATTGCATCAAGGATATGCTCATAAGCCTTGCAAGTCTAGAACCTTCACCGATCATGCTCCTCGCCCCTACAGGGGTTGCTGCCTTAACCATACAAGCATCAACAATCCATTTTGCTCTGCGCCTTCCTATAAGGGATCTGATGCCCTTAGAAGGTAATGCTCTTGCAAAATTCCAAGAAGAACTCACGCATATAAGATACATACTAATCGATGAAATGAGCTTCATTGGGCCAAATCTTCTCAACCATATTGATGAACGTCTTCGGGAGGCATTTCCACACCAAAGAAACACTCCTTTCGGTGGTTGTTCCACTATATTGGTTGGTGATCTCGGTCAGCTACCATCCATCAAAGACATACCTCTATATGTAGGGACGAGCCACGAAAGTGTATTGTGGAAAACCTTCAACACAGTCATCACATTAGACACAATATTTCGTCAAGAAGGTGACAACATCACACAGGTTCCTTTGAGGAACATTCTTCAGAACATTAGGGATGCAAATCCAACAATCGACGACTACAACGTACTCATGTTGCGCACGGATTCCTTTTTATCATAAGAAGAAATATGTTCATTCCATGATTCCATGCATCTATTTCCAACAAATTCTCAAACAATGGTAAATAATAAGCAAATGATGAAATCTCTAAACACTCATATAGGAAGATCCATTGCTGAAGATGACAACACATATTCCAACATTTCCTCAAAAGACGAGCAACTTGAGCGAATTGTATTACTATGCAATGGCAAAAAAGTTATGTTGACTTCCAACCTTTGGGTTTCAGCCGGACTTGTTAATGCTTCCGTGACAAAAATTGTAACCATCTTTTACAAAGAATCAACTACACCACCAAAAATTCCAAGATTTGTTGTCGTAGATTTTCCCAAATACATTGGGCCTCCTTGGGATGAAAGAAACCCCATTCACTTGCCTATTCCAGCAGTAAAAAGAAATGGATGTGCACAAATTCCACTGAAGATGGCTTGGGATTTAACCATACATAAATATCAAGGTATGACACTTCCAAAAGCAACAATTGACATTGGAAAAATAGAACATCAAGGTCCCACATTCATATCTATTTCGAGAGTACCTTCTCTACAAGATCTCCGAATTAGCCCCGCATTCAGTTGCAACCATTACAGTAAAATGAAGGACGACAAAAAAATTGCTCACAGAAAACATGCAGAAGAAATTCTTCGTTCAATGTCACCTCAAGATAATATGCTCCAACCCATACTTTAACATCACCAGCATGTTTCCTCCATTTATTTACCTCATTCGATTTCATAAAATACTTTTCATATCTCTCAACAACAACCAACTTTAATCAATATTAATAATTAAGCAAATATTAGAATGTCTTTATATGATCTATACATCTCATTCTAACATTTTCTTTCTTTTGCAACAGGACACATGGACTCAGAAATAGCATACCTAAGCAACTACAAGTAGAGTGGCAAGCAAAAAATATCCATCTCCAACTACGCATTAACCTCCAGTGGTGTCCAATATGTTGTTATTCACCATGCATCTTCCACTAACAATATATAAATCCCCATAGCAAAGGTAACCTCATTTCCATTCATTCGAGATTCATTTTAACACAACTCACCTGAAAGTATTACTAATAAATTTCCGCAGTTGATGTACATATTGCTAATTCTAACAAAATATACATTTTGCAAGTCCATTACTGCTTCTTCAGGTCTTCGATGCCTCCAACATGTTTTCATACAACTTCAAATATGGAATGACAAGCACAGTGTTCTTTAGAATATTATATTCCTTCTCGAACCTCTTCTGCTACAATTCAGTGTTTGTATTTTCCATTTCAAACTTAAAAAAGGATGTTTCAAGATCAATACCATTTTGATAGTTTATGTCCTCACAACCAATTCATTGTCAATGGGTTTTAACATATTTTGTTGACAAAATGAATTGATTTTAATGAATATAATACATGTTGTCAATATATCTTCATATTAATTTAATTTCCCATTTGAATAATGATTTCTTAAATAACCCTATCCAAATCAATATGGATACCGGGTTGTTGTTCACATGGATTCATTAATTTATCTTCACCTTTAACTCCACAATTAATGTGGGAGCACCCAGTAACAAAGCAAGAAAAAGTGGACGAGAGGATCAGAATAGAGGAAAGCCTATTTTAAAGTAGAAAAGCAGATTTAAAGTGGATTTAAAGTAGTTGTTAACAACCATGCATGCTTTTGGAGAGCTTTCGGTTGAAGAAAGCAGGCGAGGATAGGATTGATCCTTCCTAAGACTCCCTATATCAATGTAATCTAATAGGGGTGTAAGAGATATGTGTGCTATAGGGAAAATTGTGCTGTGAGGAGATTTGTGAGTGAGCAAGATGTAGACGAGTGTGAACTCGTCTTTAAGGCTGAAATGCCTTAATTTTGTAACCGTTTCTCTAATAAATATAAACCTGGGTTTAGTGTATGTTGTGTGCCTTTATGGGCGTTTTATAATTAAGTAAATTCTGTGTTGCGAGCTTGATCGGTCATCGATCACTTCAGGATCGATGATGATTCAAATTTCATGTTTTCTGTTATATCATGTTTCTGTTTATGTGATTGTTTAGACAACGTGCAGTGCAGAGAAGATCCGGTTTGAGCAGGTTGAACATGATTGGCATATCAGTAGGAGCTATCCATTTGGAATCGCCATTTCGCTAATCGAAAAATCCCTGGATAACTCGGTGGTGGACGAATGTCTCCGGAGGTGATGGACAGTAAGAAAACATTTTAAAGTTTCACGGCCATATAATGACTCTGCCAAACAAATTTTCTACTTGGAAAACTCGTGCTTACTGTTTCATGCACATGGTGATGGATTTCAGTGATGATGTAGGCAGGAGGGAAATTGCAATGGCAATGACACTGAAGATTTCCACGTGCAACGAAAAGAAGAGCAATCTCTAGCAATGTTTTAAGAGTCGAGCTTCATGGAAGTTTCAAGTACCGAGCAATCCAATGGAGATTTGCAGAAGTTTCACGTTTCTGATTTTACTGTATTTTTCGGCATTTCTTGCATTTCAATGTAAGGTGGATGCAAGCAAAAGCATTAGATATGATGGCAGAGCTTTACTCATCAATGGACAGCGCAGGGTCTTAATCTCGGGATCCATACATTACCCAAGAAGCACTCCACAGATGTGGCCGGATCTTATTTCCAAGTCTAAGGACAGGGCAATCGATGTTATTGAGATCTATGTCTTTTGGAAGGCATTCGAGAGTTATGGAGCTAGGTTAGCCCAATGGCTTTGCTCGATGAACTACTGTATCCTATCGCTATTCTGATAGGCGAACTAAAAAATGAGGATATTCATTTGTTGCACGCGCCTTAGGCAAGAGAGAAATCAGAAGGAATTAATCTCATTCGTGAGTGAGCACAATGATGATGGATGATTAAGGGATGATTGACAATTAAAGGGATCCACGGTTTAGAAATTAAAAGCGTTAAAGTTATTTAAAACGCTTCCAGTTAGGCTTGTGGGCCATAACCCACAGGCCCAGGATCAAGATTTTTAAAGAAAATGGGATTTTGGGCAACCCCCAAATTCTCATTTTCATCGGGTGGTATTAGAGCAGTAAGATTCTGTGGAAGGAGGTAGCAGCAGAGGAAGGTGAGAAGATTGCAATAGCCTAGAGCGATTACCAAAAGACCAAGTCGAGAGGAGAGCTTGGTGAGGTAAGAGATAGCGAGGAGGACTTGCTGTTGCAGAGGTTGATTGTAGCTCACAAGTTGAAGATATTACGAAGACGAGAAGCATATGACAAGGAGATCATAAATTTTTGTGCCTTGGGAGTCTGATGCAGGAGCACCGAGTAACAAAGCAAGAAAAAGTGGACGACAGGATCAGAACAGAGGAAAGCCTGTTTTAAAGTAGAAAAGCAGATTTAAAGTGGATTTAAAGCAGTTGTTAACAGCCATGCATGCTTTTGGAGAGCTTTCATTGGAGGAAAGAAGGGGAGGATAGGATCGATCCTTCCTAAGACTTCCTATATCAATGTAATGCGATAGGACTGTAAGAGACATCTGTGCTGTAGGGAAAATTGTGCTCTGAGGAGATTTGTGAGTGAGCAAGATGTAGACAAGCGTGAGCTCATTTTTAAGGCTGAAATGCCTTAATTGTGTAACCGTTTGTGTAATATATATAAACCTGGGTTTACTGTACGTTGTGTGCCTTTATGGGCATTTTATAATTAAGTAAATTCTGTGTTGCGAGCTTGATCGGTCATCGATCACTTTAAGATCGATGACTATTCAAATTTCATGTTTTCTATTATATCATGTTTCTGTTTATGTGATTGTTTAGAGAGCCTACAGTGCAGAGAAGATCCGGTTTGAGCAGGTTGAACATGATTGGCATATCAGTAGGAGCCAACCATTGGGAATCGCCATTTCGCTAATCGAAAAATCCCTGGATAACTCGGTGCTCGACGAATGTCTCAGAGGTGATGGACAATAAGAAAACATTTTAAAGTTTCACGGCCATATAATGACTCTCCCAAACAAATTTTCTACTCGGAAACCTCGTGCTTACTGTTTCATGCACACGGTGATGGATTTCAGCAACGATGTAGGCAGGAGGGAAATTGCAATGGTGGTGGCACTGAAGATTTCCACGTGCAGCGAAAAGAAGAGAAATCTCTAGCAATGTTTTAAGAGTCGAGCTTCGTGGAAGTTTCAAGTATCGAGCAATTCAATGGAGATTTGTAGAAGTTTCGCGTTTCTCATTTTACTGTATTTTTCGGCATCTCTTGCATTTCAATGTAATGTGGATGCAAGCACACGCGTTAGCTATGATGGCAGAGCTTTACTCATCAATGGACAGCGCAGGGTCTTAATCTCGGGATCCATACATTACCCAAGAAGCGCTCCAGAGATGTGGCCGGATCTTATTTCCAAGTCTAAGGACGGGGCAATCGATGTTATTGAGATCTATGTGTTTTGAAAGGCATTCGAGAGTTATGGAGCTAGGTTAGCCCAATGGATTTGCTCAATGAACTACTCTATCCTATCACTATTCTGATATGTGAACTGAAAAATGAGGATATTCATTTGTTGCACGGGCCTTAGGGAAGAGAGAAATCGGAAGGAATTAATCCCATTCCTGAGTGAGCACAATGATGATGGATGATTAAGGGATGATTGACAATTAAAGGGATCCACGGTTTAGAAATCAAAAGCGTTAAAGTTATTTAAAACTCTTTAGGTTAGGCTTGTGGGCCATAACCCACATGCCGAGGATCAAGATTTTTAAAGAAAATGGGATTTTGGGCAACCCCCAAATTCTCATTTTCATCAACAATTTTTACCAACTACAAACAAAGTTCTCTAAACAGGTTCAATTCATATTTATGGCTACTTGCATTCCGTTTCAACGGTTTTCAGCATGGCTTCCTCAAATTAAAACTCGAAATCTTGGACCCTTGCTTTCAAAAAAGCCCACAAAAGCCCATTCACATTTCAATATTCTTCCACACACTATGCCTTACAACGTTTCCTTTCCAACATTAGGTGCAAATGCTAGTTAATCTTATTTTTAATGCACATACACAATTCAAACTTGCTTCTTTGGAAACTAATAGTGTATAGATTAGGTGAGAAAAAACTCTAATTTTATGTCAAATAGATATATCCCACATTCATCATGTAGTAAATACCATTTAAAACATTTATTATATATCAAGGTGGAATTACATTATCCCACATGTATTATGGTGATATAGTTTTTGGATATGGTTGGTATATAAAAAAGTTTGGGAAACACTATGAGAAACACATCAACTTTTATTTCAAAGTTGCTTCTTGATAAAGAAGTTAAGTATGAGGGAGGTGTACATGTTTGATTTACATTGAAAATATGGTCTTGTTTCTGAGTTGGTTACTAACAAAACATGCTATATTCCTTCATTTATTAGAATTTGAGGTTACAATTTAACATCTTATATTTGAACTATTTGAACTTGTTATTGCTGTAGGTTACTTCTATATTAAAAAAAACAAATTAGCAATATTTTCTATTTCATATATATATTGTTGTAGGTTACTTCTATTTAAAAAAAACAAATTAGCAATACTTTCTATTTCATATATATAGTGTTACTTCTACAGTCATTAGATTCTCTGTAATTTTTTTTTTATAACTTTAGAACATTGAAAAAATAGGATTGAATAAAAGTTTTCTTGAGAAGCTATATAATATTCCATGACACTTAGAAAAAAATTATAGAAAGAACCTTGTTGAGTCCAATAATATGGGGTTTCATTAATTTCAGGCACTCCACAAATTTTTCTAGTAGCCAGTGTTTTGTGAGTGTTTTGTTATAGAAATTTACACCAAGATTTTGTTATATTGCTAGATACTTTTATAGAAACTAGCAATTGGGGTGAGGATCTTGTTTTATTTCAAGGTATTATTATAGCAACTAGGGTGAAGGTATTATTTTATTTCATGAAAGGAATATCTATGGTAACTAGGTCCGAAATCATAGCAACTAGCAAAGAGTGTAAGGGTTTCTTTTTATTTTATGGCAATCAATGTGAGAAATCTCTTATGGAAACAAGAGTAAGTGTTTTGTTCTATTTTTTTGTATAATTGTTTCCACACTCTACAAATATAGACTAAGGGATTTGTTCAAGAACATAGAACAAGTATAGACCAAGGGTCTTTTTTCATTCTTTTCACTGTTGTTCATGGAATTTGTATGTCTTAATCACTAATACTGCATCTTCTTGATTTTATGTTTTTTTCAATAAGTTATTTTCTACCAATATATAATATTGAGTGATTGGATACTTCCACAATTTTTCATAATGTTATTTCAGGAATCATACTGTGTAAAATGGGTGATCCATCCAACATTTTTGACTCCATCCATCATCACTCACTAGAGAGAGCTTTATGATGGATGGAGTCACTATCCTAAAACCCTGTTAGAGATCACACATATTACACAGATAACAAATTTTACAAATCACAAATTTTTCTCACTAACAATATATAATATACCAAGTTACTAATTGTTAACATACGCATATTATTCAAGCATGTCATAATAAAAAAAAAATTGAAATGCAATGCACTATTCAACCCCTTTCTAAATTCCATGCTTTTGAATTGTTTTTATGCTTCAGTATCTTGACATTTGTAGGAGAAATGAGCCATGTCCACCTGAGATGAGAATGTCACCCCATTTTTGTGTATCATGTGTCAAGTTAAACTTTGTTTGAAAATTTTTCTCTTATTTTAGTTCCACTTTAAGTTTCTCTAGTAGTAAAGATATTATAAATGTGTGAATTCTAGTTCATTATCCACTCATAGACCACTCCACAAATTTCTCATCCTCATATATGAACTCCCATATGCCCTAGGCTACAAGGCTAGTTCATTAGTTAGGCATCATTTCCTAAAGCTTCAAGAATACATCTAGTCTAAAAGGGTACTATATCCTAAATATTGTGGCTTACCAATCATATCTTCCATCAGGTTAATACATAGAGATAGTGAGGCACATGCACTAATCATACCAAAGGCCCATTCTTGTATGGACTATGGTTACAACAATTTTCCTAATTGTAATTGTCATTGCTTAATCCATTGTAGCTGAACCAATTGAACTTACTATGCTCCCTTGTGTCATGCATTATGCCTATACTTATTGACCTTATAAGAATAGTTAAAGGGGCATTAACTTGTCTATCCAAATGTTCCATTTTCTAGCTAATATTTGTGATTTCTTAAGTTATCAGAATTCATTTAATTATTATTTATTTAACATGAATATAATTGATTTTAGGAAATTTGATTAAAATTTATGTTTTAGTTCTTATCATTGTTACTAAGAAGAATTTTAGAAAAAATTGTCTACGAGAGAAAGGCCCAACACCCTCTTACACCTTTCAAAACCTTACCCAAAGAATTTTATTAACAAAATTCAGCATCCAAAGCACATACTAAACTTATACCTAACATAATACTTTAGATTTGGCTACTTTTTACATTAAACTAGATAATAGATTCTCCCTCTTTAAGGAAATGACATCGAATTTATCCTGAGCTGTTGACCTTCCGTGAGCCTTCTCATGGAAGACACCATGACATGAATTTGACTAAAATATGATGTGACATTTGTGTGGCCGCTGCTACAAATATGACCTTCAGTCAAAATTTGACGTGAAATTTGTGTAGTCGCTGGTACAAGTGAGGCCGAAAACTGTCCGTGAAAATTCTGAGAATGTTTGCGGTTGGAGAGAAACATAGCAACTTAGGTTGCTTCCCTACAATATGATACCATTGGTCGAAGATGAATTCTCGTTTATGGTAACCTTTTGCTGTTTTGTGTGCCTCTTCCTAACCATAAAATATTTACATTGATAACATATTTAGTTACAGGCGAAATGAATATATTCAGTTACAGGCGAAATGAATATATAAAAATATTCATCTAACCAATAAAATGAATCATGAAGTTAATTTTTGAATGACTTCGCCTTACCTCTCGTAAACTAGGTTTGATCCAATGAGGATTCTGAGATAGTAAAACAGTGTTGCTCCCTGTACTTACAGTGAATAGTATTATGGGTAATTATAGTGAATATCATTATCTCGGAATCAAAATTGTAAACATAATTGGATGAAGCCCAGTTTTCACGAGGTGAAACTAATTCATTTACAAATAATTTCATCATTCATTTTAGTGATTAGATGAATATTTCTATACATTCCTTTCACTTTCAAGGAATAACTATCAGTAGCTCACACAACTAAGCGCACCCGCTGTAAAATAATTTGTTTTAAGGGCTTCTGAAAGTGTTCATTTCGACCGAGGTCACACAATTTTCATTTTATAAATTCAAGCTTTAACCTTTTAGGATTTTATTTTGTAAATTTGGATGGTTCTACTCAGTAAAAATTATCTCATCAGAATTTTATAAAAAGTTTTCTTTCGTTTTTTTTAATTATAATTATGAAATTAATTATTAAATAATAAAATCAATTTTTTTAATAAGTTATTAAACTATAAAATGAACATGAATAAATATAATAATTATTGATAATAATAATATATTATGTTATTAATAATGGTGTGGAGAGAGGCCTTCTTTTGAGCACAATAGATATGTAATGTTTGATATTTTTGCCTCTAAATTACATTAAAATATATAAAAATAAATAAGTTAAATAACAAGTGTAATGTGAAGTAATGTAAAGCTTTAAATTAGGCCAAAATAAAATAAGAATAATAATAATAAATACAACAATGTGGTGCTAAATACCTATGATATTTATATGGAACTTAGTTTATTTAAACTGGAAAATTAAATCAACCTAGATCAATCTTAACTACTGAGCTATCACAGACTCAAAGGGACTGAGCTATCACAGACTCAAAGGGACTGAATTTCTTGGCATACAAAGAGAAATCTTGTTTAATTTACACTTTTAAATTGAATATATTCCACAGGACTACCATGACTTCTCAATACCATGGGTCATTGTTGATTATTATTTTATTTTATTTTTATGTAATTTGACTTAGTCAAAATAAACATTACATTGCAACATCTCTACTATACTCACTTGGAGAGTACTTTTTAGGACATTAATATATTTATCTTAATTTTAAGAGTAAGCATTTTACCCTACATCTCTCAGGTGGCCTCCTCCTTGGAGAACTGCTTCAATTGCAATTTAATGTAGGTAATGACTCTAGAATAATTTCTCTATGATCTAATACTTGTAGTGGTTCAACCTACAACCCTCCTCTTGGTTCCACTTGTAGAAAAGTTTAATCAATGAGGTGAAAACTATCACGAACATACATTTTCAATAAACAGACATATAAAACAATATTCACTTTTATATGGCTTGGTAGCAGAAGGAGGTAGGCCACCAAGACAACTCCATTTAATATCTCTAATTGTAGACAAAACCTTGGAGCCAACTTAGCACAAGTTCCTAATCTAAATGCACTCTTTTTTGTTTTACTTGCATGTATACATGTTCTCCCACTTTTTATTCTTTATGCATTATCTTCTTATTTGCATATCCTTTCTAGCTATCCTAGGGATGTTGGACAATTGATATTGTCTTTAACTTTGATGGCATTTGGAATGTTACCATTTAATGTCAACCATACTAGCATTGAAATGATATGCAACAAATATAGGCACTTAAGCCATAGTATGATGACTATGATGGAAAATGCATAAGAAGGACACCATTGGATTGTTAAGGTTACTCAGTATAGCCCGAAAGTTTGTTAATTGTGCGCAAAGTGAATGTGCTAGGAAGTAAGCTAAAAGACACATCAACCAAACATCTCATCCTTGCAAGGTCTTAATTGCCAATGATAAAATAGTATACCCCACGGTGACATATAATCTCTCTAAGAGGAGCTTGAAATAATTTATTTCTCTAGTTTAAAGAAGTGTCAAGATAAAAGTGTTGGGCTTGGGAAAGACTTTAGGGTTTAGATAAATGACTTGACATATGGGAATTAAGAATGGAAGTAAATACAATTGGTGAGAGCACTTATTCAAGATAGTGAAGGACCACCATGCACATGAGCAATTTAATGTAGCCCGTTGTGAAACACTGTTGGTCATCCCTGAGCTTCATTGAAGGCTATCATGAATTAAATGAAAATGAACGTTTGTTGTACTATTCTCCTCTTCTCCTATTCTCCTTGAAGAGAAAAGAAGAAGAACCATGTTGTGAGTATATGTAGTTATTAATGGAGGAGCTATTTGATTCAATAGTTTGAATATGACTTCATTCTCAACCTATAAAACAATCAACAACCCTTTCTTTGCATTAACACTTCTCCCATGTCTGAGTATAGTATGGGAAGCCATGCATTGCTAGTGCTACAGAGGAACAACAATGTGGTCACTAATTAAACAAAGGAAGTGAAAGTAGAACTTGTGTGATTTTAACTGTTCAGCATTGTGAGTGTGCAAGTGTGTAAGAGAGATAGAGTGAAGAATATGGTGGTGAGTAGAGGTAGTTGAGCAACAAGGAGCACCTTTCAAAAGAGAGTTATGGAGATGAATGAAAGGACTTGGTACTGCATTACACAATATTTATATTTTTGCCTAAATATATTATCCTCTATTTTCAATTTGAAAATTGTATGAAAGGAAGAACAACCGCTAGAAGAGAGTTGTAGGTTGAATCTCTTTCTTTCCTAATAACCATTCCATATGGTATATTATTGTTCATAAAAAAATTCTTTTTCTTTCTTTCCTAACAACCATTCCATATGATATATTCTTGTTCATATGGACTTCTTTAAAGCTTTTGGAGTTGGTGGTTTCAAATGGACAGATTTCCAGTATTTTGTCAATATAGGTGCGGTTTGTCTGTCTCTTCAGATATCTGAAATGTGATGAGGTTTTTCTTTCCAGTTACGTTCATTCTTAATTAGTCTTTCTAAGTGAATTTGTTTACATCTTTATAGAAAAGGGATGATGGGTAACCCGCTTATGTTCTGACATTTTTGTTGCTTCTGAATAATCTAATACAGCTCGGGAGTGCCTGGTACTGTGGCATATCTCAAGGAAGTAAAAGAGACTTTCAAGGATAATAAAGAGAAATATGATGACTTCATTGAGGTCATGAAAGCTTTTAAAGCCCGAAGGTCTATACTTCTTTTATATAAAGATTGGCATTATCCATCAATAGCTGTTATTTTCTTTGGCCTCCATTAACTACAAATCTTAATATTGATGACAAATTTTCTGGCAACTCTGCACACTTGATACTGTTGATGTTGTAACTCTAGTAAAAAAATTATTTAAAGGCCATAATTCTCTTATTTTGGGTTTATAATGCATGAGGATGTATTAGTTCTTTGATATTTGAAACCTATTTTAGATTTACAACCCAATTTATTGTAACTAGATGTGTTTTCGAAATGTTGAACTAGTATAGGAGTATTTGTTATAATATTCTTGTTTTGACATTCTTGTTTTGGTTTATTGTTTTCAGACAAGGTTTCAAAGAGATGAACAAGTATACTTGAACTTTTTAAATATACTAAACATGTGTAAATCTGGGAACAAATGAATAGATGAAGTATACAAAGAGGTACTTTCTAGTGTTTTGCAAATATGAGAACATAAATGTTAATTTCTTCTAATTCTTTTAAGCTATGTTATTCTATAAGGAATTTAATTCCATTTGTGTCTATGTAGGTGGAAACACTATTTTATGATCATCAAGATTTATTAGAATAATTTAAGCTTTTTCTACCAAACTAGGTAGGTTGAAACACTATTTTATGATAATCAAGATTTACTAGAAGAATTTATACTTTTTCTAATAGATGAGAGATTTATTAGAAGAATTTGCACCTTTACTATCAAATGAGATAGGTGGAAATACTATTTTATGATAACCAAGATTTACTAGAAGAATTTATACCTTTTCTACTAGATGAGACAGCTCCAACTCCCATTTCCAATATGCATTTCTAGTAATTTCTATTGGGTATTTACAGAAAGAAATTGTGGTGAAGGCCTCTTATCTAATCACTATGCTATATGTTAAAAGAATCAGTGACTATGCTTTATCAATGTAGTTGTAAAAAGTACAAACTTAGACAACCCATTGAAAGTTTCTTCCATTTTATATTAACATATAATTATGAATGATGTCATATTATTGATTGCAAATTCCTAAAGCTATGCTCATTTTGCCAATAAACATTTTATTATTTAGTTAAAGTGGGCCAATATATTACAGACTCAATTCTATTCCATGTGAAAAGATTAGTAATCTTTTTAGTGCTTTTAAAAATAACCATGGTCAATTTCACAATTAAAGTTATTTTTGAGAAGACAAAAATCAATAGTAATATGTAGCAAAAGTTGAATTCAACAAAATAAGGCAGTGATATGAAAATTGTTTGTCTGCCCTTATATTGCTACTTCCAATATAGCATTTTAGTTTTCTTGTTTTGTTTTTGCTTTGAAGCATATCCATGTTGAAATCTCTACAATGAATATTGTTAAATATAAGGGTATATTACATAATGTTAGCATTTTAGTTTGCTTGTTTTCCTAATGCTTTGAAGAATATCCATGTTGAAATCTCTACAATGAATATTGTTAAACTTGAGCATGTATTACAAATTTGGTTGCACATTTTGTAATACACCCTCAAATTTAACAATATTCATTGTAGAGATTTCAACATGGATATGCTTCAAAGCATTAGAAAAACAAACAAACTAAAATGCTAACATTATGTAATACACCCTCAAATTTAACAATATTCATTGTAGAGATTTCAACATGGATATGCTTCAAAGCAATAACAAAACAAACAAACTAAAATGCTATATTGGAAGCAGCAATATAAGGAAGGGCAAACAATTTTCATTTCACTGCTTTATTTTGTTGAATTCAACCTTTACTACAAATTACTATTGATTTTTGTCTTCTCAAAACCAACTCTAATTGTGAAATTGACCATGGTTATTTTTAAAAGCACTAAAAAGATTACTAATCTTTTCACATGGAATAGAATTGAGTCTGTAATATATTGACCCACTTTGACTAAATAATAAATTTTTTATTGGCAAAATGAGCATAGCTTTAGGAATTTGTAATCAATAATATGACATCATTCATAACTTATATGTTAATATAAAATGGAAGAAACTTTCAATGGGTTGTCTAAGTTTGTACTTTTTACAACTACATTGATAAAGCATAGTCACTGATTCTTTTAACATATAGCATAGTGATTAGATAAGAGGCCTTCAACACAATTTCTTTGTGTAAATACCCAATAGAAATTACTAGAAATGCACATTGGAAATGGGAGTTGGAGCTGTCTCATCTGGTAGAAAAGGTATAAATTCTTCCAGTAAATCTTGGTGATCATAAAATAGTATTTCCACCTATCTCATGTGGTAGTAAAAGTACAAATTCTTCTAATAAATCTCTCATCTAGTAGAAAAAGTATAAATTCTTCTAGTAAATCTTGATGATCATAAAATAGTGTTTCATCCTATCTAGTTTGGTAGAAAAAGCTTAAGTTCTTCTAATAAATCTTGATGATCATAAAATAGTGTTTCCACATGCATACAGACAAATAGAATTAAATTCCTTATAGAATAACATAGCTTAAAAGAATTGGAAGAAATTAACATTTATGTTCTCATATTTGCAAAACACTAGAAAGTACCTCTTTGTATACTTCATCTATTGATTTGTTCCCAGATTTACACATGTTTAGTATATTTAAAAAGTTCAAGTATACTTGTTCATCTCTTTGAAACCTTGTCTGAAAACAATAAACCAAAACAAGAATGTCAAAACAAGAATATTATAACAAATACTCTAGTTCAACATTTCAAAAGCACATCTAGTTACAATAAATTGGGTTGTAAATATAAAATAGCTTTCAAATATCAAAGAACTAATACATCCTCATCTGCATTATCTAGATTTTATTAACATAATTGCTCATCTACATTAGCTTGATCTTATTAACATAACTGGTTTCTCCCCGACACTCAACTTGTTGCCAGGAAGGAAATATAATTTGGCTCTCCAGGGTAGTTTGTGCGTTGCACTACAGCGCAAGCCAGGTGCACCCCACCTCTTCCTTGACGAGGCTAGCTAGGTGAACTTGGAAAGCTATACAATATTCTTGAGCTCTTACTACAGAGCAGATCATTCTAAGCATTCAACGCCATACAGTCAAAGACTATGCATTCCATGTGAGTCATCAACCCTAAAACAAGAATGGTACAACTCTTCTTTCTGGACAGTATGGACTCTTCTGTCTGAACAATATGGACAGATGCTTAATGCTGGAAAGGAATATGGCAGAGGAATATGGCAAAGGCTGAGGACAGGACATAGGAGTTACAGGAGCACAATAGCTAAAATAAGGAGTTGGGCCTATACCATGTCAGGCCAGGAGTAACTCTAGAAAAACTGATACATTTATTTCATTAGGTAGCTATTGTTATATACATGAATGTGAGTGATCAGTTCATCTTATTGATGACTATTCACATTCCAGAAGATTATGTGTCAACAGCAATCGTAATTGGATGAAGCACAGTTTTTTTTTAATTATAATTATGAAATTAATTATTAAATAAGGAATACAATTAACTT
>APFE030563442.1:0-11682 GCA_000404065.3 Pinus taeda
TTACCAAAGAACCAACAAATCCCAAGTATGATGGTTTTGGTATGCACCAATTTGTAAATACATTTGGGATGGGAGTGTAATGGCTTATATTAAGGTGATGATGCAAAGGTGTAGGTTAATTTTAGTTGGAACTACACTAGGTAAATGATGGCTTATATTAAGGTGATGATGCAAAAGTATGGGTAGGTTAATTTTCGTTGGAAGTACACTAGGTAAATGAAATGTTAGTGTAATTTTTACAATTTCAACTCCCTTGTTAGTATATGGGTAGACATTATTTACTACCATTTGGTATCAGTAAGGCATTAGCATTTTTATTTGTTGGTTGGTGGAAAACTAAAGGTTGGCGTTACTCATTTTTCTTCTAGTCATGTGGATAAGATTTCCATTGGGTTCCATTGTTTGGTATTTTCTTTTAGTTGGTCATTAGTTTTTGGTTGTTACCCATTATGGCGCATGCACTATGCTTTTGTCTTTGAGCAACAAAGGGTTCTTTAGGGTTGTATTAAATCCTACAATGGTCTTTGTTGGTGTTTTTCTTTTCTAGCCTACGTTCGTGAAGTAATCATGGTTGAGTTGGAGGCACATAAGTCTAGTAGCAGGGGGTCTATTGAGAAGAACAGGGGGTGCATGCATCCCAAAAGGCATTTCTCTTCACATCCTTGGGGTACAATCATTGAGAGTGATTCCAAGCAAGCTCAGTTGTGATTTAACAGAGAATTACCCCATAAACTCACTAGGATTTCAAAGCTCCAGTTAATTCTATGAAGCAAGCTCATCAACTTGCATCCACACAACATACTAGTGTTGAATTTCAAAGTTGGGGCAAGGAATTTGGGTTTTCTTGGTCATTGGAAACCAAGGTTTTAAGGAAATAGAATTCTATTGGCTTGTCAAAACCCTAGGGGTCATTCTCCTTGAGAACCAAAAAGTGTATGAGCCTGAATTTGTGGATATGCTATGAAGGTTGGAAGCCAAATTCACCTTACTATGCAAAGTACTTTTGGATTCGAATTTGAAGTTTATGGTGAGGGTTTAAATAAGGAAGAAAAAAGGATGGAGCTCATGAGCATATCCACTTCTAAAAGCACCAACTCTAATCTAATCATCATGATCAAGGATGAACTTGTGGAGCAACAATCCACCAAGGGAAAGGAACTAGATGTTCCCCCTCATTCAGGTCCATCTCATCTTGAATAGTGTCTATATGTGCACGTGGATGTTTCTTTCGTGTGTGTCTCTTCAACCATTTTCCTTAGTAGTTTTATAGTTATTCATGCAGTTTTAATTTTAATCTTTTATATAGTAAGGTTGGGGTTTCCATGACTTACTATATGTAAATGTTGGATTAATTTAATAGATTATGGATGATCCTAAGGTCTGGTTTCTAGTCTGGTAAGCTCAACGCACCAAGCTTGTACTCCTTTTTGTATTATATTAATGTAACCCACCAAGCTTCTACTCCATTTGAATGTTAAGTAAATAATATTAATATGTGATTTTAAATTTCATTATATATAAATTGGTTGAGTACCTGTTGCTAAAGGACCTTGCTACTGGGAGGTCATGAGGTCAATTCTCCTAGACATTATTGGGATTAGGCTCTGATTAGTTTGCCCAACAGGATGTGATCCCTTCAGGTGGATCTTCCTAGATTTTCCTCAATGAATAATCTATATTAATTATATATATATATATATATATTCATTCCGTAATATATATATATATAATAATAATATAAATAATAATATAATATATAAAACCAGAAATGAAATATAATTATATATATAATAATAAATATGTATGATATTAACTATTATATAATATCTATATATATATATATATAAATATAATAATATATATATATATATATAATTAATATTATATATATTATATATTATAATATGTATGTATATAATAAATGTATGTAGAATATATGTATATATATATAATTTATATATATAATATAATATATTAAAATATAATATATATATATATACTATAATAATATAAAGAAATAAATAGATATATATCATAATATATATATAGATAGATAGAGAGAGAGAGAGATGTGTTGGGTACTTCCTCTCATTCCAAAGTGGTATTCAAAATCAACATAGAGTTCTAAGCCATTACAACCGAGGAGGATAACATTTTTTTTTTGCCAATTAAGTTTTCTATTACATCAAAATAACATCCATACAAAATAATATATCATTGTTTAACCTTAGCACTAGAACTACTGACAATGGTCTACTTTTACCAGTCATAACCACCCTAAAATAAACTGGCTTACATTTCAAGTTTCTGACATGCCCTGGGCTAGATATACAAAATTTTAAGTGCTAGTTGTTGCTAGATAGACAATTGCATAAATAAACTATTCTACTAAAAGTAGAAAACATTAGCCAAGAGGCTGAAAGAAGCATCAATTATTCAAGGAAGTGACTGGGGCTAGATGCTGGGCGCTTCTGCCTGCTAGAGCTAGGGGCTTAGTCTGCATTGAAGATGACCCCCTATGTGGGCCAAGCGAGCATCCAGACTGAGGAAGCAGGAACATTGGTGGCATTGGACCTGTTGAATCTCATTAAGACATGCTATAATATCATTACGGTCCTCATGCTTTTCCTTAAGGACCATACCCAGGAGTGTCTTAATTTTCTAGTGGAGGGTGGTGGAATCCAGACATTGGCTCCATCTTCCTCTAGTATGACCAGGGTTGGGAAGCCAACTAGTAACTTCATTTTGGATTTTGAAATTAGATTAAGCTTGACAATCATTAGTAGTTAAGGCTTAAAGTTGACATATTTCCTCTTGGATTTCTGGAGGGGTGAAGGAGTTGAATATGGTTGCAACAATATTAGCTTGGGACTGGGCCAAAGGTTGGCCCTGAGGGCCTTGATCTCTAGACCCCTAATGAGATATCATTTGTTGGCAAGGCATAATACTCAGTAAAGAGAGAGGCCCTAGTAAATATGCCCCCAATAGAAGGGAAAATAAGTTAAATAGGTTGATGAGTATAGAAAAATATTAGAACAAATTTAGCACTTGGATGCCGAAGTGGCCTTAGAATCAGATTAATAGGTTGTGACAGAGGATGATCATGTAGAGAGTAGCACTAGGAAGGGTCCAATAGCCATAAATTCCCCAACAAACCAATGAGAATCCACACCATTGAGACACCCTATAGACGATAAACCATATTCCACTGTGTAAATACTAACAAACTGAGAATGCAAAGATTGGACATAAAAAGAATTACCCCACAACTGGCTACCCATTAGGCATGGAATCGCTATGGATGAAGCCCAAATCCTCACCAACCGCTTCTTGTTCTAGCATTGGCCCCTGCTACAATTGCTTCTGATATTCCAGGAATTGTTTCCTTAGTTGTTATCGCCCTTCTTAACACATGAAAGATTAACACAAGGTGCATGTAGTGAAGGCCAACATCCAGGGTAGCGGAGCCTTTATATGAAAAAATTTCCATAGAGCCAACCCCATGGGGGAGATATCCCACCTACGATGAAAGATTGCCATAAAGATTGTAGAAGAATACAGAGTCACAATAGAAAGGAAAAGTTTCCGCAAAGCTAGTGTCATGGGGGAAATTTCCCACCTATGGTAGGAGAATGCCACAAAGATTGTAGAAGAACATAGATCTGTAACAAATGGGTCGAGAGCTCATAGAAGGAATGTTGGTTTCCACCTTAATGTGAAGGGATGTATTGTCACTGCGTGTGGAGGGATAGCCATGTCATCCCCCCTCCTTAAATGTGATGGGTGGTGGCAAAGTGGCAAGCTCTCTCCCCCTCCTTTATTGGCACATATTTTGACACCTCGATCAAGGAAAGGGGATAACAATTATTCCTATTAATCACTTGAAATTTTTAATATAGAAGTTTATAAAAATAAAGCCTTAAAAGTTCATTTAAGTGGTTTGATTCTTTGTATTAAGAGAAACTTACAATTTTTTTCCTCTTCCACTACCCTCTTCTTCTTTTTATTTTTCCTTTAAATTGGGAATAACTTTGAAAACTTATACACTCAATATTTGTATAAATTTTCTTTCTTGTTCTTAGTTCCTTATTTTTTAAGGGGCGACAAAACCTATTATAATTCAATGGCCAATTCATGATGAAGATAGCCACCATTAGCTATTATCCACAAATGTAATCTAACTCATCACCATTATCCAAAAATAACTACACCCTTAACATGACACGTTGATGGTTTATATGGGGTTAAACAACTACTCCTGCTACATGTATTTATGTCTTAAGTTATTAGTTTTTAGCCATAAAACACTTTTAAATCTTACTCCAAAACCAAAAAAACGGTTTCAACCTAAATATTATCAACAAGAAAACCCCCATATTTAAAAAACGAGCTTTTAATTAACCAAAAAAAATTAGATCTTACTTGAAAACTAAAAATATACTTTTATCCTAAATAGTATAAATAAAAAAATCAATATCCATTATAATCATCATCAAATTTAATGTCTATAAAATTAAACAATATTAATAACATTTAACTTTAATCACATACCTGAAACCACAAATTATTCATATTAGAAAAAAATCTAAATTACCGTACTAACACATTTGAATGGTGGACAATAATAAGAATCGGCATCTACTAATTGTAGATATATCTATCATTCACTAACTTATCAAAAGAAAGTATAACTATTGGATATATTGTCATTATCCGATTTAACACTCTCCATCATAATTTCAAAATAAAAATCTTATCAATATCATTATAACATCAAAAGAAAGTATAACTATTGGATATATTGTCATTATCCAATTTAACATTCTCCATTATATTTTCAAAATAAAAATCTTATCAATATCATTATAATATTGTTTGAAATTATTTCCATTTATAAATTATTATGATATTTTTTAAAGTGTAATCATAATCATAAACATAATTTTTATTGCTATCACCGAAATCGATTTAAAAAGAATTCATTCTTTTCACTTTTATGAAAAGTGAGACCCGACCAAAAAGAAAGAATTGTCCGCTTTTATAAAGTGAGGTCTATTTTATATAATTTAATTTATTATCTTTATTTTTGAAAATTCTAAACCGAAAGTTCGAATTATCATATTTTACTTTGACAGGTATAGCGCATAACGTTACCAAACGTAGGGATCATAGTTATGCATAAACAATAAATTTTCCCACACACTTTCTATTTCGACAATTTTTTGATCAAGATTAAATTATACTATGAATACATTTTTATTTTAATCTTAAGATAATTGATTTTTTTTTTTTTAAATATTAATGTATACTTATTTTATTTTTTAATTTATTTAGAGTTTTGGAAATACTTTCCTTACCATATAATTTTCTTAATATTGATATAATTCTCGAATATTTTATATTTATACTTCTATTAATTAATTAAAGTTATTGTTTTTTTAAGCTCAATTTTTATGGTTTATATTCCATTAAAGGTGTATTTATATTACATGTAATTGAAAATTTTTATAAATTACCTTGTTTTGTTAATATGGAAATTAGATTAAATGAAAATCTGAGGCTTTGCAAGAGCGTATCAAAATTATCAAGATGCTTGTGATATGTATGTTAATATAGAAAAAAATCATAAGCCATCAGGTTGTGACATGAAAAAGTAACTAACATAAATAGTAAAAACAATTGAGATAACCAAACTCAAGTGATTAGTTCCCATGCTTTAGAGGAGCGGGATCAACCCGAGGAGGAGGATCACGATCATGTAGGAGGTCTCTCTCAATGCACTGTAAGCATTGATCCATAACTTCATACAGTAAATGTTCTTCCTTCATCCTAAGGAGGAGTTCATCATGATTTTCATTCCACTTGAATAATATTTTACCCAACATTTCCTTGAGACACCAATATAGGTCTATAGTGAGTAAAATATTGGTTGCATTTCCCTCTCTCTAAGTCTAGATTTCCAACTGAAGATGGACTCAAGCACTTCAATGTATGATATATCTTCACACTCATTTGCTGGCTCTTGTTCAATATCCTCAATTTCCTATTGTACTTGTAGTGGTGTATGAACCCTATATCTTTATGATACTACAAATCCTCTAGCCTAGGCATGTGTGTTGTTGAGTCCACCACAACCCTCAACTCCTCTTTGAGAGCGTGCTCTCTCTTGAGGCATGCTCAATAGGGATAAATCTCAACAAAAGAAAATTCAAACAAAGAAAGGAGCCCAGGTGAGAAGGGATGAGAATAATAACCTAGGGGGTGAAAATGTCATTTCTCTAAAGAAGAGACCCCACTGAGAATGAAGTGCAAAAACTTGGGGTTACAAATAAAAATATAACATTGAAATAGTGTTACCTGCAACACAGCAAGGAAGACTAAAAAAAGAATGGCCACCATTGTCACCCGTTGTTGCATAAAGAAACCCACCAGAGCATTGTCCCCAAATGAGAAAAACACTATATAATTGATGAGGATCTATGAGAATAACATTGACCAAAGACAAAATGGGATGCAAAGGACGAAGACTAGGTTGGGGGGCGGTGTGGGGAGGGGGAGGACGACTAGTCCTTCCACTAATATTGTTGTAATAACCCGATAAGCTCACACATGTTGATTTTGGTGTCTACTAAATTCATCATTAATTAAATCATTACATAGAGACTCTGAATTGAAAAACATCCCTTAGCGATGCATATAACTAAACAAACCAACTTTAGAAAATGAAGTGCTTTGAATAACAACTAAAGTGTGTATGAGGTAATTCATTCCAAAGTTAAAGCAGGGAGACTCGCTACTACATGAGCCCATGACCATATTGTCCCACGATCCCATCCAATGGTAGAGATTCATCCCAAATGTGGAAATCAAATGCAGTTACATGAGGTGTGGGTATCGAGGCCAACAAGTTACCTCCCTGTCATCACCCTTATCACTTCAAATGTCAACTAACATACTTGAATATAGATCCATTAAAAAAATATAATATTATTATTCATATATATAAACCATTCTATTATATTACATTTAATTCTAAATACACTTTGTTTTTAATATAATAATTATTTTTTAAAGCAAATTATATAATATTTATTATAATCAAGTTAAGCTTAATGTAACTCAATATTTTTATAATTTTGTATTAATTATCTACACAAAATTAAACATGACTTTAAAACAACAAAAGCAATAATAACTTAAACATTGTGATGCTTAACATTGTCTACAACCTGAATGAATGTGCAAAGCCTTGATTTTGTCCTATATTTCAAGAAGTTACTTTTAGTAAAAATATGTGTTTTTGCTACTTCTCTTCTTTCTTTCTTCTTTTTGTTTTTGAGAATTCTCCTTATTTATTGGTTACCTAAGCTGTAATATTTTTTTATTTGAAATTTGATACGTTTAAATATATATTATTTTTTAACATATTGTCATAATTTCATATATAAATTAAATATGACATCAAATAAATTTTGTAATCTTATGGTCTTTTTTGCTTAATTGTAATGAAATATTTGTATTAATAAAAAATGCAACAAACTTATAGAAAAATTTATATCAAAAATAAATTATATTCAACAATTTGTAATTCAAAAAGAGAGTAAAGTAGACAAGTGACGAGAAGTGCTTGATATACATGAAGGCTTTATCATATCGATATGAAGGCTTTAAAAAGCATAATCAATTACATCTATGAAAGAAGAGTAATTGATGGCTACATCACTTATTTTCTAGTTGGGTCAGTGTTTCCTTTGTTGTTATTGCCTTCTCTATTGATTAATGCGTTGTGATGTTCTCTATGGGCTAACCATGACTTGAAATTATTGAGTGAACATGGATGTCATTTCCAATATGTTTTTATTTAGCTAATTAAGAAACCACATAAACACAAATATCTCTGTTTCACTTCAAGAGTAATGGTATTTTTCTTTTGCTACAACATAATGCCCATGATAACTTCCCCATGAGAATTGGATGTGATTCTTTGTTCCACCAACTTCTCCTAACTTGAATGAAGTGTGTTGTTATGTCTCTTAAAAATCTTGTCATGTTATTTGAGGGCTCTCTAGCTCTTGTTGTTGTGTTTCTACTACTATGGAGTGCCAAAAACACTTCCCTTGGAGTTGGTTGTTACCTGCAAGGAGTCAACAAATAGCGAGTTGTTTTTAGTGGATAACTTAGATAACAAAGCATTGAAACAATGGAAGAAATTCATACATAAACATAGACTAAATAGCTATGCTAGATAACACAAAGAACAAAACTTAATGAACCAGACAAGTCAAAAATATTTAGGAAAAGGGCTCCCTTTATTGATTGTTGAAAGTAGAAGAGATACAATAGATGAATTCTAGACACTTGGAGAGAATTGTTTGAACAATGGTGCTAAAAAATCCTCAACAAGGATTTTTCTTTCTTCAATCTCCTTGCAAGCTTCCTCTCTCTCTCTCTCACATAGAAGTATGAAGACTCTCTTAATGGTGAAATCCTCTTCCCTATGAAATGTTCGATTGTTGTGGAGCAATTTTTCCAACATAAAAATGATCTACTTCTTCTTTTTTTTTGGTCTTCTAATTGCATGTTTATATACAATTTTGAATTCCTCTTCCCTCTCTTGGTCCATTAATGTGAAAATGACTTATGAGTAGGATAAGAGGATCCCTTGGGGCTGCATATCTCCAAGTCGACCTTGAAATCAACTATCCTTGAATAGTACATGTCAAGGAATCCCAATTCAAATTTTGTGAAGTGGTCCCAGGCTGCTGACTCAGACTTTTGTTTGACCGCGCGATTATCAAAGAAATAGTCGTGCATTCACTAATTTATGCCTTTGAATGAGTCGTGCGGGTAGACTTTATAATTAGAACCTTTAGAGAACTTTTAATTTTTATATTTCATGATGTTTTCAATTGGAAAGCCTTCACTTGTACGCTCTGCTGGATGACTCTGCGTATCATTTGGATTTTATAAATGTATGTACGATTTTTCCGTGTTAAAAATTCTCTTGGGGCTCCTTGCAATTCATCTAACAATAACTCTAGTCTTAGACATGGGACAAAGTAAAATAACGAAAGACATGGCCTTAACAAATATAGATAGGTGGAGAGGCGAAGATGAAGCTAGAATAGAGACAAGACTAACCCCCAATAGGAGAAAGGGAATTGATTGTCTTAGAAGTATGCCCACCCACCAAATCAAAATGCTTGCTTTGAATTGAGAGATAGAAAAATAACAACCAAAGTTTTGGATAGATAAAACCATACCACATCTACCACAAAAGTATCAATACTAGGCACTACATATAAGTTAAAATGGTCTAGACTTGAAACCCAAGAGAGATTCTTGAATTGAGGCCAAAATGATAATTGAGCATGCCAAGAATCCATGTCTAAATACTAGGGTCACCACACATATCAAAATACCAAACTCTATGTTGGGTGTAGAGCTTGATTAACTTCTTGATTTTTCGGAGGTTTTTGTTTCGGTCGCATTGGATCCATGTTCCTAATGGTGAAATAACGTCGCCCATTTAATCGTTGTTAGGGGGTCTAGGGGGGGTGACGATGAATTTTATGAGCCTTGCCTGGCTAGGTTTCGGGGGCAGCGCCCCTGAAGCTAAAAATAAATGAAAATTTTCCTTCTAAAATATTGTAATTTCGTAGTCAATTTGGGTCGTTCTTAGGCAGATGATTAGATGGTAGAAGTTATGTTAATTTAAGGTTTGTTTCCCTAGAAATCACCCCATCGATTTATATGAGGAAATTGTATTACATCTGTGGATTATTATTCTGAGCAAGAGAGAGAGAGAGGAGATTGTGTGAGAGCGAGGAGGAAATTACAATGGATCTGATGTAGGTTGTATCTCTTCATTTTGTTGGATAATATAAAAGGAAGGAAAGGTTGTTTCTCCGTGGACATAGCCCAAATTGGTTGGACCCAATATATCTGTCTCTCTTGTTTTATGTATTTCTGCATTTGTGTTTTCACAAATATTTTGTGTATTACATTGCTCCGTTAATTAATTTTTAACAACTGGTATCAGAGTTGAAGGTATATTTGGCTGATAAACTCATAGAAGAGAAGGGTTCCTAGTTTAAGTGGGAATAATGACAGAAGATTGTAGGTTTAGGGTCGATATATTTAGTAGCCAAAACTAACAGCTATGGAAAATGTAGATGGAAGATTATCTGTATCAAAAATATATGACCTACCATTGAGCGGAAAATCAAAGAAGTCGACGAGTATGATAGATGCAAAATGGGAGATTCTCAACAGAAATGCACTAGGAGCAATACGGTTATGTGTGGCAGTGTTAGTGGCATTTAACATTTCAAAGGAAATGACAACAGAAGGTTTAATGACGACATTGGCCAAACTATATGAAAAAACCTTGGCTTCAAATAAGGTATTTCTTATGAAGCCTCTATTTAATATGAAGATGTCAGAAGGCATATCTATTGCTGAATATTTCAGTGGATTTAACATGGTTACTAGTCAGTTAAGTTATGTAGGGGTAAATTTTGATGACGAAGTTAGGGCTCTGTTATTTCTGTGCTCATTTCCAGAAAGTTGGAATGACTTAGTTATGGTCATTAGTAACTTTGTCTCTGGATCTATTACTTTAAAGTTTGATGATGTTGTTGGTGTCATCCTTGCCAAGTAAATGCGATGGAAAAGTTTTCGTGAGACATTAGGTAATACTTTGACTGCAGAAACCAGGGAAAGAAAAATTAAAGCTTGTGCATACAATG
Source organism: Pinus taeda (assembly GCA_000404065.3). NCBI lineage: Eukaryota > Viridiplantae > Streptophyta > Pinopsida > Pinales > Pinaceae > Pinus > Pinus taeda. The sequence goes on from APFE030563442.1 coordinate 10,752, forward strand.
TATCGGAACCTATTCAGGTATCATCTCTTAGTGGCTGTCATTATTATGTTACTTTTATTGATAGTGTAACTAAAAAAACCTAATTTTTTTATATTTAAAATAAATATGATGTATTTGATACTTACTTGAAGACTAAAAATATATCTTTCATCTTAAATAATATAAATAAAAAAATAAATATCCATTATAATCATCATCAAATTTAATCTCTCATAAAATTAAATAAGTTTAATAACATTTAACTTTATTCATATACCCAAAACCACAAATTATTCATATTACATTTTAAACTATTATTAAAAAAATCTAAATTACTATACTAACACATTTTGATGGTGGACAATAATAAGAATCACCATCTACTAATTGTAGATATATCTATTATCCACTAACTTATCAAAAGAAAGTATAACTATTGGATAGATTGTCATTATCCAATTTAACACTCTCCATCATATTTTCAAAATAAAAATCTTCTTAGTATCATTAAAATATCAAAAGAGAGTATAACTATTGGATATATTGTCATTATCCAATTTAACATTCTCCATTATATTTTCAAAATAAAAATCTTATCAATATCATTATAATATTGTTTGAAATTTTTTCCATTTATAGATTATTATGACAATTTTTAAAGTGTAATCATGATCATAAACATAAATTTTATTGCTATCATCAAAATATAGATTTAAAAAGAATTCATTCTTTTCACTTTTATGAAAAGTGAGACCCGACCAAAAAGAAAGAATTGTCCGCTTTTATAAAGTTAGGTCAATTTGAAATAATTTAATTTATTATCTTTATTTTTGAACTTTCTAAACGGAATGTTCGAATTATCATATTTTACTTTGGCGCATAAAGTTACCAAAACGTAAGGATCATAGTTATGAATAAACAATAAATATATTCCGACACGACTTTCTATTAC